>JAAAKQ030491609.1:12786-28155 GCA_010016005.3 Zanna intricata
CCTTGTATACTGCGCTAAGAATTGCACGGTCTCTTCTCCTCTGCAGCGTGATGGACCAGACTGGGGCTCCGTACAGTACTTTGGAGAGCACCACCTTTGAAAAGACCCTCTGCTTCGATTTATGGGGAACCCTGATGTACACCTTTATCCGACCGATCGCGGCAGCCAAAAAAAACGGCTGCCGAAGCCGAAAAAAACTGGCTTTGACCGACAAATTCTATGTTTCTCTGGAACTTGGGGTTCTTGTTTATCAACATCCTGAGGTATATCACTGAGGGGGGTTGGTTGGACTTCTGTGGTAAAGACCTAAATGAAATCGGGGTCAGCTTATGCCTACCCGAGACTAAGACTACTTTGGTTTTATCGGCTTTCGCCGAAAAAACCGAAAATCTACTGCAGGGGCGAAACGGTAAGAATGCCAAGTCGTCGGCGAACCCGGTAAGGGCTGCCCTAATGGTAAGCGCGACGGACAGGATTTTGTCATACTCGATATGCCATAGCGTTAAACCCTAATACTGAACTCTGTTGACCACCACAGCTCATTCTGATCGGTTACTCTCCCTCTCGAAAATACCCGTCGCCGATCTTTTGAAGAGGTAACACTGTATTATCCTTCTTAGGTATGGTCTGACGCCACGACTCATCAGTGTCCGGAATATCGTGCCCCACGGTATACTGTTGAACGCGTTTTTTTTTTTATATCAAACAAGATCATCGCCACAATCAAACACTTATGTTTTGAGCCCGATCTGGCCTCCCCGACGTTGATCATTACTCTAAATATGACATTTACAGTTCACTGCCTTTATGGATGCCAAATTGGAGGTCGCTAAGACCGCCGGTTTCTTCCAGCTCTCGGTTAAGTCTATTAACCACCACCCTCTTAAAAACCTTACTTAGGTAACTGAGCAAGCACATCGACCTAAGTTAAGGTGATTAGCTGCCTTGCCTCCCTTCCTTCCTCAGGAGAACATGCCAGGCGGATTTCCAGGAGTCTGGTAAAAATTCCTGGATGTTTGCATAGTTGAATGCATCAACTACACTCCACAAGCGAGTTTTGCAACAAGTTTTACTCCTCCCACAGCACGCCATCCAAGCCAGGGTTCTTACCGCGCTTGATATTAAAATTTGCTACCACAAGCTCTTCTGTGGTGATGAGTGAGATGTCGAATGTTAATGGCAACTTATTTTCTTGCATTTTGTCTCACTGCAATCAGCAAAGAATTTCTGTGCAACTCAGTAGAGTAGACCTGTCTAGTATGGGAAGACGTCTATGAAATATTTTGGTCACGAATTTGTAATGTCTCCACAAATATCCTTGTTAAGGACATCGCAGTGTCCGCTTCACCTTTGTCGTTTAGTCCTGGAGATCTTGTACTTCAGATCCGCCTAATCTTTTTGAGCTTGTCCTGCCAATAGGTACCAAGTTCAATATAATCCCTCCTATTGGCCTTCTGTATTCTCCGCCTGGCGTTCATGCAAGATTGTCTTAGCCTATTGACCTCCGACTTTACTAATAGGCCTGTTTCCTATGGTGGTCTGCCTGGTCACCTGTTTGAGTTTTGTAAAATATCGGTGAGTGACTTTCAGGGTCCGTGAGGTCGATATCCTTGAGATGCGCTAGGAATTTGGTATGGAAGGAAGCTGAAACCTCCTGACAGACTACAGGATGAACTTCTGCCTACACCCTCTTGAAAGGACTGATGGCCCACAGAATTGTGTTATGATCTGACAGCCTCTCGTCCTCCAGGACTTTCCACTCATGGTTAACACTTAATTCCCTGGGTCTCAAGAATGTTACATCAGTGTAGTAGGTGGAGTCACCTCTGTTAAAAGTAGAGTTGTCATTGATTAAGGTAGGTTAATCCCGGCCCATCCATCACTTTGTACAGAAGGTGACTGTGGTGGTCACTCATCATTCCACTCTATAGTGGGTTTTTAGCATTGAAATCACCTCCTACCAAGATGGTTTTGCTGACTGTTTACATATCACCAATAAACCATCTAGCTAATGCTCAAAAGCATCGAATGAACATTTTGGTGAGATACAGCAACTAAATAATAAGGCCCTCAAAGTCCAGTCAACCATAGCCTGGGCTGCTGGCAGTGCGAATTAATGGCAAGGCACCAGAGACCTTGAAAATGGCAGTGCTGCTGTCAGCATTGTAGACCCACAAACTCTGTGGTCAGTGCTATATTTGGCTCTCGTCTACAACATGAAGTTGGCTTTTTCCTGTCTTGTGATCGGTGAGACGAAGTCATAGACCCTTCGGCTCCTGTTTGTATTGATTTGGAGGTTTTTTATGTACTATTTTTATGGCACTCTTACTACTAGTCCTGTGGCTGGTAGCTTCGCAGACTGTACATCTTTGTGCTTCTTTGCACTCTGATCTTTTGTTGTCGGCCTTGCCACAGTTGAAGAGTCTAAATTAAACAGAATCTATTGTCAGCAGATTTTATCCATGTTTCTTGAATATATTCTGAAATTTAATTTTTTAAAGCCTCAAACTACCCATTTCTATTGTCTAATAATAACAATCTGTCAATAAAATAAAAAACATTCAAATTCATCACCTACTTATGTTCAGCTGTAATAACACTGGAAATATGTTTGAATAATTGCATTAATAAGGAGTATGTGAAATGCTGCTTATCCAGATTGACCTTTGTAAGGTAGAATCCATATAATTAGAGATTTAAAAATTGGAAAATTAAAAAAAGTTTATCATATTTATTGGATATATCATTGTAATGTTTAATGGATATCACATACACTTAATGAAAATATTAAAAAAATAAATAAATGTATTGCAATAAAATTAAAAAGAAACTCAGAAAATGTGTAGATGTAATAAAAACAGATACACTGTACAAAAATCCAATGAATAGGGATGTGCAAATAAAAGAATCGTAATTTACAAAAAAATATTTGAAAGAAATTAAAACTTATTTACTAACCTGCTATTTTATAAAATATGTTATTTAAAAACTTATTAAAAAAAAATTATAAAACTTTCAGAGAGATTTTAAAGAGAAATTAAGATACTGTTGTAAAAGGTGTAATTTCTAAAAATTACAAAAAAAATCTTAAAAAAATTACAGTACTTTTAATAGAACAAAATTTATTTAGTAATCAAAATCTTTAAAAACATTATTGCTTCTTAAAAATTCTGTAAACTGTACTTATGTTAATATTGATCTTCATTTATGAGTTACAGGGTCATGTAATCTTTTTAAAATGATTTTGCAGAATTGCATTCTTTTTATCGCTCCAAATAATTGGTAGTTGTAGAAAAATATTGATGAGGTTTATTGTGTAATGATCGTGAATGAAAGCTGTCACTTTCTTTATTAGCTGCTAGCTGATCATCTCATTTGACCTGAACGATCTCGTCATCGCTCAAAATTTGATACCTTGGATCATTATCATTGCTGATAATCCATTCATTGACACACTCAAATGCAAAAAATTGTTGTTACAATTTTTAAATTGGTTAACATTGTATCAATAAACTCAATTATCAATACAATTTGAACAATTTTTAATTCTTAGTATTAAATTAATTTTTAATACTAGTATGATGTACTATTACAAGTAATACTATTATTAGTGCAATAATACTATTACTAATACTAGTATAATTTAGTATTTTGTTAATTTTTAATTTTACTTAGTATGATGTTTGTTTTTTATATCCATTTTTATACGATTTGACATACTTGACGTATTTGAATAAGTTCAGCTATGAGATCAGTCTTGGTGGTGATTCATTTTTTTTCTTTGCAATTACCCAAAGATTCTCTATAGGATTTGTATCTGGACTATTAGCTGGCCAAGGAGGAAGCTCACATTATTTTCTCTAAGAAACTTAATAAAAGATCTGGCTTTATGGCAAGGTGCCCCGTCCTACATGAAAAAAATCACCATCTGGGAAGACATGTAGCTCCACACCATTACGGATGTTGGGCGTTTCACTGTTTTGGCAGCATGCTACAGTTTAAACAAATCTTTTGTTTGGCGTATGTACTGTCCTCTCTCTTCACCTACTGAAGATGTGGATTCATCAGAAAAGATCACTTAAAAGGAAAAGAAAAAGAAAGTATGTAGTATTTTCTTTTTAGACAGGTCTAAGTCAGAATTCTCCTTACTACTAGTGTATTCTCACTCCATTTTTATAAAGACAAAATTAAATAGTCTGTATCTGCTAGCCTTACATAATGTTAAGAAATGTTTGAAGAAAATTATAGTCAAAACTTACCTTGCTCCAGCCATTTCCAATTGTATCTTGAACTTTTTTTTGTCCAAATCAGCCCTTTCTTAGCCATTTCAAGTGTAATTTCTTCCATGGTCTGTGTGCTTTGAGGCCAGCAGCACAAAGTTGTCTTCGCACGTTTGATGCCAATACTTCAAAAAATAAAATACTTCAACTAATAAAATACAATACAAAAAAAATACTAACAAAATAAAAACTAATATAATAATAATAAATAACTAACTAATACTAACCATAGTACTAATATTAACTATACTAACTGATAACTAATAATAAATACTAATAAAATGAATAATAAAATTATTAGAAATATCTTTACTGGTTGCCTTTATGTTTGATTTAGCAGTCTGCATAATTTTCCCTCCATTTGGATGCTCATTTTGGGTTTTCAGCCACTACTGCTTTTCCATTTTGAAACAAGGCACTCACCACATCTGAGTGAAATATTAATTCAACTGAAATGTCCAATTTTATTGCAATATCATGCTGAAAATATCTTTCTCCTCTCAAAAAGCATACAAACAAGACCTGCTATCCTTCTCATAACCTCTTATATTGAAATCAAATCATTATCATCACAGTAAACAAACAGAAACCAAAAATCACTCAAATATTTGTTTAATGAACTGACAAAGAAAAGTTACAGTATCACAAAAAGCACTCAGACAGTAAAAATCTGTGTGTAGTTTTCAACAACGCACAAAATAGTTAGGACAAAACACCTGATGGAAGAAAGTTATCTTTGAGAAAAGTTCCCTAAAACAAACTGGCAGTTTCCTGCCACTTTTTTTTTTTTAATGGAATGATTAATAATAATAAATAATATATTAAGGAACCTAATTGCTTTGCAGAATAGATTTACAGACCTAGATTGTGGCAGGTAACACATGAAAACTATAAAATAAATGAAACTGGTTTTCAAGTAATAATTTGCACATCTTCATTATCAGCCAAAATAATGTTTTTCATTAATTTATTGTGATTCACAACGGATTTCAGGGAAAGTATAACCCTTGATCCATTGGTTATAAAATGCATATAAAGATATGGAGGTAGAAGCAGAACTTTGAAGTTTCCATCCTTTCTTTTTAAGTAGCCTGAAGGATGAGTACATGCATTTTATGATATCAAAAGAATGTTCTCATTTCTACTAGCCATCTGCTATTCTATTTAAACTTTATGAAATAATTATTCATTTAATCAGTCTGAAAACCAATTCTTCCATGCTTTTTTTTGTTTTTTGTAAATAACTGGAAAATTTCAGAAACTTTTAAAAACATGTTGTCTTCTTGATTTGCCAATTAGCGTAAAATTTAATCAGTGTACTCCAGTTGCACTACCACCAACTAAACAATGAGCTGACACATGCTTTTTAGAGATTTTGTAGACTGAATTGACTTCTTCTTTTCAGGAAATTAAAGTTTTCTTACGAATAGCTTTCCATTAACAACCCATTTCATTGATGTTATAATATTATATCTGTTAAGCCATCCCATAGTACTTTGTTTCAAATTTTCATCTCTACTCAGTTCCTGATTAACATTATTGTCATTCTCACCGAGTTGGTTCCAGAAATTGGCTTACCCTGGGATCGCTTTTGAAGAAACTACCAGAAAAGAATCAAGAGATGCTTCATCTCTTCATTTAATGCTTTCTTCATTATCTTCTTGTAAAAACTTTGTTCTTGTTTTGCAAGTTGTAACACATAATAACAATAGTGTAACGTGGTTCCATTTTTCTTAATATTGAAATAGTTGATGTTTTATGTTCTGATAAGCTTGTTTGAATCAGGTTGTTTAAAACTTTTTGACATGAAAAGACGATATTGATGGGAATATGTATTTTAAATTTAATTATATTTAAGTAGATTTCAACATATTATAATTTTTTGAAATATCAATTTTATGCTAATTGACAGGCCCATTAGATTATCATAATCTTGGGAACTTGAAGATCTGAGATACCACTGTTTAATATTTACAGAAATGGAGTTTTTGAAAAACAAACCTGAAAAATCTAATAATTTTTCAGATCAATCATTAACAGATGAATATGTCATAGGAATATCAACTATTTATTAAAACCTCTTCTAATGGTTTTTTTTTGAAGGCAAAGAACATTTTAAAACAGGATAGTTTGAAAATTTAATATTTGAATATTTTTTAATTTAGAGGATTGAAGGGTAGAACCTCTACTACTTTTGATAGTAGAGCATATGTTAAATAAAAAAAATAGTTTATTTTCTTATATTTTAAATTTTGTTAATTGTGGGATCTGGATGATTAATCATAGAAAGAATGAATGCTTGATTCTGTGCATTTGTTTACTTTAAAACAATTTTCTGAAAAAGTAGAATATATGTTAAATATAATGGTTTGAAAATGAGAATTTCATATTTTGGTTTTTTTAGGGGGCTTGAATGCCTTCTAGGACCTCTTGTTCTATTTGTTTCTTAATTTTCTGAAGATAGAATTGAGAAAAAAAAAGAATTATTTGAATATCACCAATATTAAGTTTGGAGGGCAGAGGCCTTTTATAGCCAAGAAGATTAGAATCTTTTCAATTTTTTTGTGAAGTTTATTTGACAAATTTTGAAAAAGGATGTTTTAAATATTTCAATACTTTGTTAATTTGATGTTAGAGGATTGGGGGGTTAGAACCTTCTAGAGAAGAAAGTGAATATGAAATTCTTTTTAATCATGTTATTTTTGTACGGTAAACCACATTCTGAAAAAAACATTATTTGGTTACTTATTTTAATTTAGAAAAGATTTCTACTGAATAGCCTAAATAACCCTTATGAAGTTAACCAGTAAAATAAGATATAATCTTATGAAAAATGATCCAGGTCTTCAAAATAAACAGTGCTGTAAAGCTGTTTTGAATGTAGTGAGATACTCTGTTTCAATGTTAAAACAACATGGAAGTGTGATAAAGTAGTGTAACAGGTTGCAGAAAAATACAAGTTGTAACATTTATGTTATCAGAAATTATTTGATTTATGATACTAAATGTTTATTTGGCATAGTTAATTAAGTCCATTAAATTGAATTATAGTAATCGATAACTAATATCAACCAAATAATAAGATTTCATAGCAAAAAATGATTGTAAAATGAATGATAAGAGGTTAAAGGCCTCATTTTAAAAGATCCATATCATTTTTCTAGAATAAAATTTCATAGACACCATAAAAAACATATATGGCAACCAAGAAATGTTTATTTGTATTGAAATTAAGAAATTTGTATAAATACATTGTTGTTTTTTTTAAATTAAACCAAACATATTTTTTACAAAAAGTGAATTATAAAAATATTTAACTGTTCTGTAAAATTTTATACATTAAAATTAAATAATGAAACCATATTAAAATATTTAAAATTAAGAGCTGTTTCATTTTTAACAGACTTCAAAAAAGGTGATGATTCTCAATTCAAACAAAAGTATTTTTAATGTATGTTATGTAATGTCCCTGACATTAGTAAACTGATTTTGATGATTTTTTTCTTTTTTTATTCAAAAGAGTTTATTTTCACAGTGTTTCCATATAAATTCCGATGGTAATCCTAGGAAAGATGCAAAAAACAAATGAATGGGTCAACACCCTTAGCTAGCTGACCGCTTGCACCAGTATAGTGTTGCCCTCTTAGTCTACATTATCATTGTTTAGTCTCTGTGGAAATGTTTTTGGCATTTCTTTTACTATTTTTACTCCTTATACAAATCATTCCTTTTTTTCCTTGGCTATATTTCTGTAACTCCATAAATATTAAATGTGGGTTTAATATTAATATTTATTTATTACATGTTTATTTATTTGTATTTATTCTTATATTCATAAATATTAAATTAACATTTAAATTGCAAAATTATATGCAAGTATCAAAATTTTTTTATTATGCAATAATAAATTCTAATGTTGCAGACATGTAAACATTTACATGTAAATATTTAATTTTAATATTAGGGTAAGGTAGGCCAAGTTAAGGTATGGGAATGCCATTTAGTCGCTTTAGCAGTTTAATTGGGTCGATTGAGGTAATAACTTTGTGTTTAATTTGTGTTGGTTGGCACTGTCTTAAAATATAGTTATTTGTTGTAAATAATTTTATAGTATAAGGACATAATTTACATTTATAATTAACATTTTTATGGAAATATTTAATAGAATAGCATGAACATCTGCTTCATAACTATAAGTTGTCAGTTTCAGATAAAGCATGCATGATTTAGTTATATCATAAAAACATCATAAAATTTTGATTCATGGAGATTTTATGGAATTTTGTCAGTAATTCTATGAAAATTTCTTACATTTTCTTGTTGAAGTAATTAGTTGTTTTTTTATTCCTGTTTTTTAATCATTCAAAGTAAATATTTTGTTGTTGATCATACTGATGAAATAATTATTAACAAAACTTCTCAGATTATACATCTAACTTGTGAAGGACAGTGCTGTCATAAACCAGGTTTAAGACTAGTTTGACTGCATAGTTTCCAGTTAATTTTTTATTTTAAAAACTGAAATTAAGACACGTATACAAAATGAATTTTCTCAAATGCCCTTCTTTAAGTTTTATTGCAATCGGTTTTCATAATTTTTTTTGTAAATGATTTACTCAATCAAAATTTCATGTATATGAAAAATATTTAAGATTTTCAGAATAATGATTTAATGATTACAAGTTGACTTTTAGAAAATGCTTTAATTGATTCCTTTTGACTTGCTGAAAGTGCCAACATTGAACAGCTGTACTGTTCAAAATTAATTTGTGGCATAGAGAATAATTCTGGATTTTATTCATTTCACATTATAATATGTAGTTCTAGATGTTATAATTGCATCTGTATTTGTGTCCCTCAATCAATCTTCCTCTCCTGCACAACAAAACAACATGTACTGTTACGTTTGAACCTACTTATGTCCTGTTCAGGTTATCATGTAATCCAGCTTTATTGTTTTGTGAAAATAAACAATACATTTTTTATTGAACTGTTATATTTTATTTATTGATCTTGATACATTTGTAGATATTTATTTTCAAGTTATACCTACATCAATATATTACATTTTGTATTGTGTTTTATTTTTTTGCTATACTTAACAAACAGAAAACACGTGTTGATTACAAGTGTAATCTCCATACTATGAATATTTAACCTATATACTTAATTGTATTACAAATCTGATTGTTTTCTGTAATAATTCTGTACTATTACTGATAAATTTGAAGCTTGAAATATATATTTATATAAGTAAAAATAAAGATAATGTATTCTACATTTTTTTTTTATTCAGTATAATTTTATTACATTATTAAACCATGTATCAATGAAAAGTCAGGAAAGTTAATGAAAAGATGATAAATTTCTTGCTCTTGACTTGGATATTTTAAATCTGTGTTACAAATTTCAGGCATTCTTTGATGATTATTCTTGTTCTTGATTTTGGTAGTTTGAATTGGTGAATCAGACTTTAGCTATTGACTAATAGCTTGACTGATTTTATGCAGATATTATTAACTTTAGCTTGACTGATATTATGCAGACATTATTAACTTTAGCTTGACTGATATTATGCAGACATTATTAACTTTAGCTTGACTGATATTATTGGTATATATTGACTGATATTTGAATTGGTAGAATAAATTTTAGCTGTTCTTTGACAATTCAGTTCTTGTTCTTGTATACTACATGTTAAAAGTGTCAGATCGTTTGTTACCATTTGTTTATATTTTTCTTATCATTCTTCAGAAGAATTTTTCTCATCAGTTTTTTTGTTTGTTTTTCATCCATTTTGTTAGAATACTTTTATGATTATTATACAATTTATATAACTCGGAGGAAATATCCATAACTAAATTTTAATACATTCTAGTTTAATATTTATTTGCTAACTGTCCAGTAAAAAATATTACTCTTAAAATAATTTTTTTTTTTTTTTTTTTTAATGTGAATGTAATTGTTTTACTGAAATTAATATTTTTACGATTTTTGTTATTCCTCTGTACTATTAAATTCCACCCAGAACAAGAATATAAGACAACAATAATATATATGAGATAAGATGTATCTTACCTTAATTTTTCCATAAAAGTACTTTTGCAGATCCTGTATACTCAGTCATGATTGAAATAATTCCATTATTGCGTAATATAAATATTAAAATAATGATTATTGTCTGTAACTTATGTAATTACTGCAATCTGTTGTAGTTTATAAAAGACTATCTCCCTCTAATACTGTCTGATGGTTTGTCAAATTGAAATTTTGTTTGTATTTATGTATGTAATATTTTTTTAATATATTTAATTTTATGTCACCTTTATTAATTTCTGATATTTCTAAATTTTTGTTAATATCAGAAGTATAATGTTTATTGTTATTAGATGGTCTGCCATATTAAATAAACCTAATTCATTACTTTTATAATTTCTATAAAGTTCAAGAAATCTAGTTTTAAAAGATCTGTTTGCTTTTCTTATATAAATACATTCACATTCCATTACATTTAATTTTATAAATTCAACACATATCATTTACTTTATTATAATTATTAGTTTTGTTTTTTATTATGTATTAAGTTTGTATGCCGGTTTAAATATTTCTTTATTGTAAATTTTAGTAATGTTTTCAGTGATATTATTATTGTATAAATACTTAATATATATTTTCACTCTTAGTATAGTAATTATTTAGCATAGTAATTTTTTACACCAGCAATGTGCAAAAAAAATAACTGTTGTGGGCCAAAGTACTTGTTAACTTGATTATTGAAAACTGGGAAAATGTTGTTTTTCCAAAAAGTCACATTTTTATGTTCAGAGACAAAAGATTCCATGCATTAGAAAAGCATCAAATGAAAATACTAAATCTAAATCTTATCCAATAATCAGTTCTATTTCCAAAGAAGACCTTGTTCTATTTCCAATAGATGGTATGTTGAAAAGTGATGGATTTATCAATATTCTGAAGGAAGGGGTTGTGACATATCTTCAAATAAATTCCTACAAGACAATGAGTGTTCCAACAAGAAACTAAGGTTCAAGGTTCTAAATAATGAAATTACCTTGTTGTAATGCTATTTTTGCTTCTTTATCTTCAAAATTCCAGTGTTTTGAACTAAAAGTGCAAGAAATTATTTCTTTAAAAAAATATTTGTGGTAATAACTCTATTATGATAAGTCATTAAAAAATATATCTATTTTATCTTTTTTGTTTTTAAGTTAAACATTTAAAAAATGATATATTTCACAAGAGTAAAAAACTAAAATTTCTTAATTAAAAGTTATGTTTTTTCTTCACCTTCATCTTCAATTAAGATTTTTTGTTTGGTACTGGTATTTTCATCATTATTGCCATCTCATCATCTTCTTATTATAGTGATTATTACTTCTAAACCTCATAGGGAATTCAAAAAATTGTCAAAGAGTAGGAAAATGTTATTTAAGTGCTGTATTCTAGTAGGCATCATTTACGTGCTTGTCAATCCAGTGATCAAAGATTATTGCCATGATCAGTTCACAGAGTAGCGTAGTTTCAGGACCTAACTACTAGTCTCAGTCATAAAAGTTTAATAAAGTTTCTACAATATAATATGTTGCATTTTTTATGAACTATGTTTAACTTACTAGTTATTTACTTACTTACTGAGCTAGTTTAACTTCTTTATATTAAGTTGCATTAGGATAACCGCTCACCTAAATGAGTACCTTAGTCACATAGGCTGATGTAGTGAATGTTTTGAAATTTACTTTGTTACTAGGACTAACAACTACCTGTAATACCAAAAATCTGCTAGATATTCACAGATGGGTCACTGAAAGAATTATTTCACATTACAAATGGGCTGGTCATTCATACTGCCAAACTATAAATGTGAAATAATGTGCTGCTCAAATTCATGCCTTGCTTGATATGGCCCAGACTAAAACTTGCAATCTGACATGAAACCTAAGTATGTTATAGATCAATTAGAATGTGCTTAATTGGAGAGATTTTAGTTAAAATCTTTTCAATTTATAATTAATGAAAATCTTACTTTATTAATAATAACCATAATTAAATGATCAAAAATATGCTTTTATTTCACATATTTATTATTTTTAGAAATAGATATTATTAACAAAATTTAATATTCTTTATTAAAATGAATAATTGGTGAAGTTCCCGATACTTAAGCATATTTTATAAATATTTTGTTAAAGTTGCAGTTATAAAAAATACAAATTAATATTTTCATTGATGAAATATATTACTTTCTTTGATCAAATATGAAAATAAAATCTTTTTTTTTGTAGATTTCATTCACATGTTATTGGTAGTCTGATTATGTGAATGACTAGAAATTACATTGTATCTGTGAATATTTATAAAAGTCATCATACCTCTTTATCAGCACATTTTGGAGTCACACTGGTGAGAAATTTCCATGAAACTTAACTAGTAATTATTAAGGATAAAAGAATCAGTGGTTGCAGCCACTCCTAACTCTTGTTGATTAGTTCTCTAAAGTCAAAGGAAATTTAACAGTATCAGTTTATTGAAAACTCCTTGGAAATGTTCTTTAAGAAATCATAAAAGTGGTTTCATTTAAGAAAATATGTAATGATTTTTTTTCATTATACTTAGCTTGGTGGGGAATCTCTTATTGCTGTTTTTTCCACACATTTCTTTCTGTAGCAGTAGCTGTAAGGCTTTTATTACTGGAAGATCAAGAGCAATTAACTTACTATTGATGTATAATTAGAGAATAAAACTTTATCTTATTAACAGCTTGACTGAGTATAGTATAAAGTAGCAGTATTTATAGTATAGTAAGTATTATATTATAATAATATAATTATACTATATTATAGTACAATTATACTATATTATATTGTACTGTAGTATAAAGTAACTGGTTTATTTTATTTTTTGTAACTACTGATTAATATATTGATCCTTAATAAGAAGAATGTGTAAAATGATTTTATTTATAAAAGAGTCTTAGTTACACATTTATTCTTCATATGGGTGATTCTGTTCACATGTGTGTGATCATAAATTATAGTAAATAACAGTCGCTGTAAAAAAAAAAAAGTAAAAAAGTAAGAAATGATGTTCCTAGGTAGATTTCAGGTAAAAATTCCAAGGCATAGAAGCAATGGAGTTAAAATAATTATATCAATGCAAGTTTAAAATATATCTTCTGCACCATCTCATAAGGTGTTAGTTTTTGTTATTGTGTTCAGTAGACCTACTTCTTTTTACAGAATGGAGTATATTTATTATGAAAACATTTGTTTTTGTTTACTAATGATTCATGTATTCTTCAATTCTGAATCCATTGGGATCAGCTGTGAAAAAAAGTTAATATTGTGTACTGTAATTCAGTAACTTGGTGATTTGATGTAACTTAAAATGATACTTACTTGACCAGTATTTTATATATTGTACTTTGGCATTAGGAAGTATGGCTTTATTCGATTGGTACTTAAGTCATTGTACTTAGGAAACAAAGTCGGAGTCCATCCTGAGGCACCCTTCCAACCAGATACCAATGATGCACTGGGTCTTTTAAAATTCTTGTTGTCTCCTCTACTGAGAGAACCTAGCACTTAGAGATCTGTACTCTTGATGAACTACTTGAGAACAAAGTACCCTACCTATAAAAGTGCTCAAGGCTCCTCCCTAGAAGGTTGAATCCACATTTCCACTGGAGACTGAGGCATTTTTACATATGGGAGCAGCACATTACTGAACATAATATTGGGTCAACTGGCTTAATATGTATTACTATAAAAATGTGTATGTGCACGCGCGCGCGTGTGTGTGTGTGCGCGCACGGGGGGCGCACGTGTGTGTGCGCGTGTATTATATTTTATATCAACAAGTTTTTCATTTTTAAGATTATGGACTTTTCCTTCAACTATGTTGACTTTCAGCATTTTGACTCAAATATGACAGCATTACCAGGGAAGCTTATTTTTTTTTAGAGGGAATATTTTAAAAAAGTAGATGTTGAGGTTCTGAAGTGTTACTTCCTAGTTAAATTTTAGTTTCTTATTTCTGGGGGTTAGAAGTAATGATGAGCAGCAACTAGTACACATAATTTTTTGAATAAATTCATAATAGAATTCTTTGTAACCTGTTGACTATGTGTGATAGTGATACAAAACATCTGGTAAAATGAAAACTAAAAAACCCTTTTGGTTTGGGACTTTTTAAATCAAGATTTTTTAAAAAAAATGAATCTTTTAGTTCCTTTGGTCCATTTTTTTTTTTTTAAGCTTTTGATTACATTTGCAGATCTAGATTCTTTATCATTTGATCATCATCAGTAAGGTTTGTTGATACAAAAGGAACCTGGAGTCAATTTGAAAAAAAAAAATAAAATTTTGGTGTAATACTAGCTGTAATTGATATTTCAAAGAAACAACCAGTGATGAGGAAAGGATGATCAATATTATTAGGAAAGTGTGATTAATGATGATCTATTAACATGGTAGATTGGGATTTACTGGTGTGAGGTTATTACTGACATTTTTATTGTGCTGTTTTTAAGTTTTATTGAAGTATGTTTTGTTATTTATTTGGGATGAGTATTGTATTTGAGTGGTAACTTCATTTATTATAACTTCATTTATTTGCTTTGGAAAAATTAATTTTTAACATTTGTGATTAGTGTTTTTAGCATTTATTGAAGCTAAATAAAAAGTTATATTATTTTCCAATTCTACTCTGTGATGATTCAGGTTGTGTCCATTTGTGCACAGAAGTTTGTTAGCTTTTTTATTGTCAACAGTATAGAAGTGAGATAAACTTGATTTTTTTATCAGCAGTACTTTGGTGGAGAACTTACATTCTCTCCAGAGCATTGCCTCTTTCTTATAGCATCATTTTCATTTATGAAATTTGTTGAAAAAATTAAAAGATTGTCTGAATTTCAATATATTTTAGCCAATGATTGATTTTTGTGACTACACTTACAATGCGCTGTAGTAAAATGTAATTTAACAGTTTATTTTATAATATACATTTTGTTGTTATTTTATTTTTGTAATGAAAAAATTGCATACAATTTTACAATACATATATATATATATAT
>JAAAKQ030491621.1:0-21327 GCA_010016005.3 Zanna intricata
GTCCATTTCAGTAACGAGTAGGGGCGTAAGCTTGACTTTTGAAATTTCATGGATGAGTGATTGATGGGTTGCGTTTTATATGGGACACTCTGTATATCTTTAAAAAGATGTTCATAAGGGTAGGAAGAAACCTTTTCGTACCAATTATTAAGAAAGTCATAAATATGAAATTTATATAAAAAGAAACCAAAAACCAAATAAAATGAACTAATATAAGAGATGCATCTTATATAAGATGTACAGATTTGTAGAGCAAATCCAAATAATAAGAGTAATGTATAAGTTCTACACTAAAAATATCTTTCCATGAAACTGAATCCAATCTAATCAATCCCAATAAGTAGGATTTTTTCTTAGTTCTTTTAATATACAAGATTATTATTGGTTTGGCACAAATTTATTATAATTATTAAAAATGGTTAGATTTTATGACAAACTAAACTAAATTTGGTTCAGCTTATACAAAGTGGTCAGAAAATTTTTACTTATCAAATAATTTATTTATAAGCATGATTTTATTCATCAACTGAAGTAACAACTGATACAACTGATACTGATACTACATTTATTATACTCTAGTTCCAGTTGAAATCATTTTGGTTTTTTTTTCTTAGTTAGAAAGACATGAAATAATTATATGGTCAAAAAATATGTTAACCATTAAATGTGTGTGTGTGTGTGTGTGTGCGCGCACACACACACACACACACACACACACACACACACACACATGCACACACACACACATGCACACACGCATACACAGACATGCTTATTTAGTAGATATCTA
Organism: Zanna intricata; assembly: GCA_010016005.3. Lineage (NCBI taxonomy): Eukaryota > Metazoa > Arthropoda > Insecta > Hemiptera > Fulgoridae > Zanna > Zanna intricata. The sequence goes on from JAAAKQ030491621.1 coordinate 791, forward strand.
TTAATCCATTTTTTGCCTGCATGTTTCATAAGTTTAATTGTGTTAAGTCGTACTCTTTTTCTGAGTGAATTGTTTGCACATCAATGATCAATTTCTATAAGAGTGTTGAATTGTTGACAAATGCCATCCATATTAATTAATTATAGAATGTTTTAATACTTTTAAGATTGTATTCATAACCTTATTGCCATCGACTGAAAAATTAAAAACAAATTAAAACTTAATTTTTATTTTTAATAATTTATTTTATTTTTTTTTTATCAGTGAAATGGTTTAAAATTTACCAAATTTTTTATAATGATGTTTTAAGTATAAAAATTGTATATTACCAATCATACCCATTTTATTAATGCAAAGTCACATAATAGATATTTGATTTTTTTTCCAGGAAAAATTACTTCAAATGGCAATTATAAAAATATCAACTCTACAATCACTAGACTTGGAAGCAAAATTAGAGGTATATATAAAAGCATGTGTAAATAACAAATTTTACATTTTATCATAACATATATGTCAAATTTAAAATACATTACATAAAAAGGTGTATTTTTTTTATATACATATAATGTATATTGTTAAAAATATGTAACTTATAAAGAAACAAGTATATTTGCAATGACACAACAACCAACCAACATAAAACATCAATTCAAATTCATTCTTAGTCAAATATTATCACCATCCATAAATTCTTCCACTCTTTAATATTATTTATTTAATAATTTTCATTTTCTTGAAGATGAACAGCTTTTGTTTTACAGAACTTTCTACTAAGCTTATTAAATATTTTTAACCCACAAAATACAGAGATTTTATGAAGAACTTGTTTGGGATAATGTAAACATGATCATGAAATTCATTTTATTTATAGTAGATAAACTTGGAATTAGAAATTATTTTATAGGAGAATTAAACTTTATCAAATGTATAGATTAAGGAATATTTGATAGATGAATACAAAATCTATAAATATTCTGCATTTATAGCACAGTTCAAATATTCATCTTTCTAAATACAGAATGATAACATTCTTGTCACCTTAATTTTTTTTTATTTTTTGAAGTAATCAGCCAATTTAATATGCTATTTTTCATTTTTTGCACTGTTACGAGCTGACTTTATAACTGCAATATAGTTATTTCAGTCTCCATTTCAATCATATATTTTACCTAATTCAATTTTTAAATAAGAAAACTGAATTATTTCTTTAAAGTATTTATATTCTTTATTTCAAAATTAACTGAACCTTGTTTCTTATTGTTGGTGAGCCAATCTAGTTAACCTCCTTGCAAGATTCTACCACAAATTTCTCTTCTTACCTCTTCATTTAAAAAATTCTTAATTTAAAAATTCTTTGAATTTTATCAACCACCTAATTTTCATAAAGTGGAGAGATTTTATAATTAGTTTCATAATTTTAACATAAAAATAGATGTGGACTGAAAAATGAATGTGATCTACTCCCTAATGAATTTGTAATATATATTTAGTATCTGTCATTCATATAAGAAACTACCACATGATAGCTTTAGCTTGTTTTCCACAATTATATAGCCTGTTTTGTTAGTAAAGAGGGATCTATACAATTTAGCACAGTTTTTCAGAAGCATTTTCTACATCTGTTCTGTGATATAATTTTGTCCATAAGGATTTTACAAAAAAACTATATTAATAATAATATTTGACTGATTAAAAAACTGCTGTTTTAAAATAGTAACTTTGTACATTAGTAGCTTTAATAATCAGTTGCTGTTGAAGACTGTGAAAAGGTATATTTAAATTTTAAGAAACGTCCATTCTGACTGCATTTTTGCTAAAAAAAATACAACAATACTTACACTAAATAATAAATAAAAAAATATCAATTTAACCATTAAACACAGTAAACAAAACTAAAAAAAAGCAATACCTAAAAATAAGCAATAGTCAACTTTCGAGGGATCCCCAAATCGGTTTTACAGTAACATCAACAAATAGCAAAAACAAAAAAGAAATAAAAACTTAAAACTTTAGAAAACATAAACCCTAACAACCACAAAATTTGAACAACACAACTTTCCTGTCATACTTGAATGATGTAAATTTAAAGCATCACACAACATTCTTAAACACTCAACCACATTCTTCTTATGAACAACAAAGTAAAAACTTTGTGGTTCATAAACACTTTTTTTAGGTTTTTCTCTTACTGTTATATATATATATATATATAACATATAATTTATATGTTAACAGTAACAGTAGTATTTAACTATTTATATGTTAACAGTATAACAGTGCATACTGTTATGCTGTCCCAGCATAACAGTATACACTCTTTTCAAATGACCTATATATGTTTAGCTACAATAGAAAAAAAAACAATTTTTATATAATCCTTTGATATTATTAATTGTATTTCAAAGTTACTCAGTTCAGTAAGCATATATAAATAAAATGACTGAAAATCAGCACTTGGCATAAGTGCTGGATAATAATTATTAGCAGATACATACATATACACATACATATATATAATAAGAGTATAAATAATTAGAATTATTTATGAACAAACAATAAATTAATATAAATAATTTATTGTTTCAGCTGGAATTATTCATAATTCAATGTAATTCAAAACAGGATACATTTAGTATTATTGGAATGTTCACTTTGAATAAATCATTTCTTTTTGTGGTAAGTAGCAGTATTCATGTTTATTTTATAAGAAAATTAGATAAAATGTATTTGATAAGTATACATGTGAGAACCGGTGGAAACAAAAACTGGAATCAGGACAAAATAACATTAACAGAATTTATTTCTAGAAAAAATTTCAAAATATTTTTCATTTACTTTGCTTAATGTTTCTTTAGGTTCTATTCATATTCTCCTTTTGTCATTTTTAGCATTAGTTTTGATTGTTAAATTTTCTTATTTCTGTTTTTTCTTATTTTGTTGTGGATAATAAATTTCAAATGTTAAATTAAAAGAAAACTGCATAATTAAACTGCTACATGTAGTCATTGTGACACATTTAACCTGATTAAAAAAAAAACAATGAATAACTAGTAACAAAAACTGTTAATATTTTTTTGTTATTTGAAATATTTTCTTTACACTTTTGAACAAAGCATATGTGTACATGGGAAAACATTACATAAAATTAACAAATGAAAATTATTTATTGTGCTTTGTTTACATTAACATTGGTATTATAAAATATTATAGATCCTTATAAATCAAGAAATGTAAAATTGTATTTTTGGCAGTATAGTATTACAAAAGAGATACAATCAGATTGCACACATTTGTGTACACCTAGTTTGTTACTGTTCCACTAGTTACCTGCTTTGTTCACGGGAGTGTGTATATATATATATATATATATACACACACATATATATATATATATATTTTTTATATGTACCCCTAACTTTATACACACATACAAACAAATATGTGCACACGCGCATGCATGCATGTGTGTGTTTGTAAGTTTTGATAACCATGACAGTGTTTTTAAAACTGGAAAGTTTATAAAAGTCAGTTATAGCACAAATTTTTAAAGATAAAAAAACCTTATCTGCACTACTTCTGCTGTTTGTTAAGCTTTTCCACTTTTTGAGATTGAAGTCTCATAAAGGACACAAATTCAGAGACTTGTGAATGAATTCTCTTGATTTGATCTCTATCTCAGACATTGGTAAATTAAAAAAAAAATAATTTTTACTTTTAAAAATATGTACTATATTTAATTTATTAAAATTTTCAGTACAGTTAGTACTAACGATTCTCCTAAAAATGTAAAAAGAAAATTCTTCTGTTTAGAATTATTAGCTGAATGTTTAAACACTTATTTCTTTATTAAATATTTTTATGTTTTATTTTCAGATGTGTGCAACATTAGTTAGTTACATAACAGTACTGATGCAAATATGATTGAAATAAAAATTTACTAAATAATGTTTAAGATTATTAATGTTTTTTAATTGATGTTAATATTAATTGATGTTTGATAAAGGAAAATTAAAATAAACTACAACATGAATGAAAATGGAGTAAAGGTTTTAATTATAAACTAGTTTAAAGACAGATTGCTAATTTTTTCCTTTCACTATTAAATACTTAGTATGTAATTTTTATTGTACTCGAAAATATTATACTATTACTGATGTAAAAATACTTAGTGCTGATTACTTTGATGACTCTGCATGTAATAAGCTAAATAAATCAAATCACTAAAATATGACTGCTGATAAAAACTTTACATATTATTTTATTTACAATAAAAATCTTGATGTATACACAATAAAAGAGAAATTTATTTAGATTTATTTTTTATTTTCTGAACTGTTTTAACTAAATAAATTTATAAAAAGTAGTCTCAATCAGAATCAGCTCTTTTAACTCTGTTATTTTGATGTTCACAAAAGGATCTTTTTGGCCAATCTCAAAAATTTGGGCAATGATATTGTTTAAAATAACAACTGAGAAAATTGAAAAGAATATTTTAAAACTGAATTACATAGTGTTCCATTTAGTATCAGTTCTTATCTTTTAAGTGTAGTTAAAACAAGTTCACCATTGAAGTTTAGATAAAATATACATGACCATTAATCCTCTGCAAGACAGATATAAATCGAGACAATGAAAAAACATGTTAATTTTCAAATATTGAAATTAAGTTTTTTAATTCAGATTTTATGATAGACAAAATTAATGTGAAAATAAAACAAATTAGCAGTAATTTTCAATCATTTTTCAATTCAGTCCAAAAATAATTGTTTAAATTATTCGTTAGCCTCACATTGTCTTACAGAACTTGATTTAGAGTAAATTTAGTTGAAAAATTATGTTGTAAAGTTCAGCATGCTTTCTGTTTATGAAACAGCTTTCTGCTTTATTGCTCAACCAACACGGTCAGCATTTCGTTTCACACATTTCAATAGTTTAATAGATTACCTATCATACTTTCCGAGCATGACTATATACTCTATGGTCTATATTATAAAGTCCTGAAGGGTTGCATGATGACAATATTTGGAAAGTACATGATTTAAAGCAACTCTAAAGGAAAACATCAATTGTACTTATAGATCAGATGATCTTCCTGGCTGAGGAACATCCCCATCTTTGAGATGTGATAGGAAACAATTTTCTCACAACTGATACGGAAATCCTTGAAGTTTGGCTCATAGTATATCTTATTGAGAAAACAAATGTTCTGATTAATAGGATGACAAGTTAATTTACGCTGAAATTTTTTAACAAGCTAACATAGCGTTATGAATTTACTGTAATTGCATGACTGTCACCCTCAAATAAATATGGCCCTATAATTAATTCTAAACAATGAAATGGCAGAGCAGACTGTCCCTTTGACACTTTGGAATGGCTTTTCATGTAATCTTTGAGGAATTAAATTTAACCAGTAGCAAACATTTTTCTTATTGAGAAAGCTCGAAAGGTGGAAATGAACCTCTATTCTTCAACAGATTGTTTAGAAGGTCTGGATTAATATTTATCATGTCCAATAACAGAAGCCATTCTGGAATTCATGTAAAATCCTCCTTACGTGCTTACATGTAGTAATACTGCATGCTGTTGTGTTGACCAGATATTTTGTTGCAAAATAACCTTCATTCTTGTATCATTTTCTGATGTTCAACACTTTTTTATACTCTCACATTTAATCCTCCAGTTCTTTTCAATTTGGAATGTGTTTCTTCAAAATTTTTAACCAATGTTTTTACTGGGTGGGCAGAAGGTGGGCATTCTGCTCTTCCAGAATGTATGGATCATTTGGAAGTATATTAAAATGATTCCAAAACACTTGAAACACTTACTGCATGGTTAAGTAACTACCATTGTTTTTATAATACACTGTAACAGTGAAAGTAAAATACATACTGCTTCACAACTATCGTAACTGAATGGTAAAAAGGCAAGAACTGTTTTAGAATTTTAGTTTTTAGCTTACAAGAAATGGGTAAAGCAAAACATTAATTCTCCCCACTCATCTATGGTAAATTTTAGATATTGCCAAATTATCCAATTTACTACCGTACCATTATATACAAACATATATGGTTTGGCAATAAATTAAATCTACTTCTTTTTATATGGATCTTTTAATTTGCATCCTTGGATGCAAATTAAAATTATTATATTGAAAGATGTATTTAGTTTTGTAAATCTAAATATATCTAGTATTTAATTTTATAAAAAACTAAATACAAAATTAAACTAGTATTGTTTTATAAAATGTAATTTATTTATAAAAATTGTTTTACAAAAATTCAATTAAATCAAATTTTAAATACTTTGATAGAAACATTTTTTGAAATTTTGCATGCACAATTTTGAAATGGATTAAATTATTGTTATTTTTTTAAAATAAATGACTAATTCTTTTTGACAAAGACTTCACACTCATAAATATAAATATGTGGAGAAATTAATATTCATTATTTACTGAAAATTGGTCTGCTCATATTTATGGACGCCAAATAAATATCCAAGAGAACATTTTTATATCTTGAAAATTCACATGGCAGCTCCACATGTTTACATATCAGACAGGAATATAACATCAATAATATGGTAAATATTTAATAATAATGACAAGTTAAGAGTTTAAAATCAAATTAAAACAATTAAAATCAAATTAAACAAAGTCTCAAATTAAAACAATACAGTTGGATTTTACAAACAAAATCAATTTCATTATCCAGTGAGAATTTAAAATTTAATAAAAGAAAAAAAAAATGTTGCACCTGAACAAAGAATTATTATCATTATCATTATGGTAATTTTATCCATTGACAGCAATGTTGTCTGCCTGAGAAACACCATCTGACAGTTTATCCAATTTTAAAGTTAGATTTTATATTAAAACAGACACAATTTTTTAAATTTCTAATGTAAAATGTTAAGCCCTTTTAAATAATTATCTTTGAATATAGAGATACAGTTGTGTCAACTGCAAAGAGAATATTAATGAATGATTCAAAATTTTCAGGAATATTATTAATAAACAATAATTATATTACAGTAATGAAGGCAATTCTTTACAGCACTTTTTTTTTAAACCTTGAAGTGAAGATCTACAATTTACATGGATTTTACTGAAACTAACATTTACATTTTACCTCTATTTATGTTTTCTTATGAAAGGTGAAATTTCAATTGTTTTGTGGTTATTAAGGTATTATTATTTAACAATCACAAGCAGTTCCACAGTAGTACAGTAACTAAGTTTTTCCATCAATAAGAAACATGGATTTAAATCAAATGCTTTATTGAGATTGCAAAAATTGAATACTGAATTTTTTAAACTGATACAAACAATTTTTGTAGCAATCATAAATTTGTTTACTATTGTGATTGTGGATAAACTATTACAGTGTTACAATAATACAGAGTATAACATGTCCCTCATAATTCATTTTTTTGGATTCCCACAAGGATTTATTCAGACAATGTTCATACCTTCAGTGAAGAATATGGGGCATGGGCATCTTTGCCAAAATAGTCCAGTTAAAATAGCTTTAGTTATGTTATCAGAAGAATGCTTTAAACTAATTAAAGTCATACTTTACCTGGCATAAGTAAGTAGTAAATATGTAATCTTTTGATAAAGTACAGATTTAAGATGTATAATGCAAAGTAGAGAAGTGAGATCAGTTCCTTGTTTTTCTTATTGTTTAGTTTTCTGAATTTTAATTTCAATTTTCTAAATTGTGAATTATTTTTTAGTTATTTTTTATATTTAGTATCTTTATGTATTTGGCTTAACATTACTTAATGTGTTTTTATTTTAAACAATGAATATAGACTCTAGTTACATACTATGTGATTACATGAATAACTATAGACTAAAATGTATAAATTATACATGTGTGAAAGTTAATATAATAAGCTATGTATGCAAATAAATACATTTATTTCATATTTAACCTGTATATCACAATAAACTGGGTAAAATTTCTATTAGGACCAAATATTCTCTTCTTCGCACAAAAAAAAAATTTAGTATAATTCTGTTTCTCCATGTGATGTGGTAGTTTAGTGCTAGAAACAAATTAAGAAAATTGTTTTAAAATCCTGCTCAGCAAAACATCTTGAACACTCTAATCTAAAGACACGACTAGCACTTATCAAACCACATTAAACTACATTTTGGTTGTATACAGCATTAAAACAGAACTATAATTATATTCATCTTTGCTAACAATACAAAAGGCTATTCAATTTTTTTTTCATGTGTTTTAAATCTTTGTGAGAAAAATCTAACCACAGATGCAGCCGTAGTCTGTGATGATACACAAAACCTAGACAAATACCCTCAATCAGTATTGTTGCAATTACAACCAGTTCTTTTCTTGTTTTAGAAACACACATTACCTATGCATGTACTAATTCATGAATCTGTTCTCTATTACTCTAATCATCAAAATCATCTTCATCAGCTTTTACACATAACCTAGGTAACACTACAGAAGTAGACTTGACTAAAAGAAAACAAAATCACAAAAAATTAACAAAGGGCAGAAATGATTTCATAAAGATATTGTGATAGTACAAATTAATTAAGTAGTTATCAGATCAGATGTGGTAACTGATGATAATAATAATTACATTACTCAGTATAGCTGTTATCACTTATACTTTGGCATCTGCTACTTGTGCCAGGCTCAATAATTATGTACTGTAAAAGTATTTTATTATCATTATGATGATGTTTTGTGTCTGATTTTTTATTTTTATATTTTATCAAATAAAAAAATATTTCTTTTTTAAATGCAGTTCAACAAAAGAAAACTTAATCAGATATTTAGTATTTTTCTTCATAAAATAAGTGTATCAGTTTCTAAATTTACCAATTTAGAGGTAAGTTTTTAAAAATATAGATAAAACTTTTACAGAAATAGTACAAGCAAATCCTAATAGTTTCATTAAATTACAGAAATTAACCTACATTTTAAATATTTTTGATGTATTAGTGAAGGAGGCCAAAACAAATTTCCAAACTATTGAAGCAATTAAGGTCAAAAAGTGACATTTTGCAAATAACAATTATCAGATTATGTTAAATAGGATGAAAAGTGAATTTTAATATAAATTTAAATGTCCATAAACATTCATTGTATGTGTATGTGTATATATATATATATGTGCGTGCGTGTGTGTGTGTGTGTGTGTGTGTGTGTGTGTGTGTGTGTGTGTGTGTGTGAACTAAGTGGACTACAATTCCTTAATGTATATTGCAATGATAACTGTATCGACATTGATTTTGGTAACTGTCAATAAATCATTTTAATGTAATTATAATGAAGTGAAAATGACATTATACTAAATTAATAAATTAGCTATAAATACTCCAATGGTAATAAATAAATGTTCAGTGTTTCTATCACATCGATTAGTTATTGAGTGATTAGGTAAATACTCATTCATAAAAATGAATCTATTGCTAATCCAAGGTAAGAAAATACTATAAATTAATAAATGCATATACACACATTTATATATATATATATATATATATATATATATATATATATATTTATATATCTTTTAAATAATTTATTAATAAGCTTATCTTTTAGAACAATAACATAAATCCCTAAAAAGTAATTAATAAATTTATAGTTATAAAATTGGCTGTTTTCAATAAAAATAAAGTGATAATTACTAAATAAAATAGCTACTTATTTTTTACACAATACACAGATCATATTTATTTAATCTTTTGCAATAAAATTGCATAATTTTACAGTAAATATTTTATTAATTTGTAACAAATAAATATTTTATTTCTATTATTATACAGATTATCTAATAGTACATTATACAGATCTAATTTGGAGTGGTTAGGTACTTCTTTAATAAAATAATAACAACAATTATAAAAAATTAAAAAACATGATCATCAAAAAGTAAAAAAATAAATAAACTGAACTAAAAAAATTAAAATAAATTGAACTAGAAAAAAAAAAAAAAAAAAAAAAAAACAATAAAGGACTAAACATCACTATGCAATATTTAATTAAATAAAGTAATAGGTGACCAACCAACTATCAGACAGTTTTAATTTGTTTAAATATATCTTTCAATCTTTCATGTTGTAAAAATAGCAGGTATTTGTCTAATGAATAAGTTCTCACCAGACCTTAATATCAATAAGAAAATTTTGTCCTTCAACAAAAATATTTAAATGCAGTCAGGTAGCTCTTTAATACAGAATAATTATTATTCAGAACTCTTTAATATAGGACAATTACTATTCAGAGCCTTCCAACTGCATTTAAATATTTTTGTTGAACAAAATTTCCTGAACAATGTAGGAACTGGTAAGAACTTAATTATTAAACAACCTTAAATGCCTGCTACTTCTACAACATGAAAAATAAATTCAAACATATTAAAACTGTCTGAAAGTTGATTGGTCATCCATTATTTTATTTTATTAAATATTGCATGATGATGTTTAGTCCTTTATTTCCATAGCTTGTTTTCTTTCTTTTTTTTTTAGTTCAATTTATTGTCATTTTTTTAATACAATTTATATTTTTATTTTTGGTAGTCATGTTTTTTTAATTTTTATAATTGTTTTTATTATTTAATATTTTTTAGTGATCATTGAGAAAAATTCACGATTTGAAAACTTATTGATGTAACGTATTTAACAAACTGAGCCAACTGAGGAAACTATAAACATTTTAATTTATTTATTTAATTGGCATATACCAAACTGACAGATTTCTCAAGTGATAGAATTCCTAGAGAGATTTTTTTATCTTGTGCATCACAGCAATTTTCTGAGATCCTAACAATGGCTAAACTCTCCAATTATCTCACATGACTCAGCGCTATGTAGGACTGGCCCTTGACAAACATGTAAGTGCTCAGATCTACAACATCTCCATCTAGAGTAATTCTCTTTATAGTTAATGCACCATCACAGGCCAAAAAAATACAAGTGACAGTGTAAGACATTCTATTTTGCTCTGTCCCCCTAAAGCATCAAATTCAATAACAGTTGGCTCAATCCTCAATCTGATTTTTTTTTTTTTTTTACCTCTGAAACCATTGTTAGGTACATCTTCAGAGAGGATGAGATGAATGAATTGTAGCACGTGTAAAAAATGCTATGCCTGATCGGGATTCGAACCCGGGACCTCCGGATGAAAAGCCGAGACGCTACCACTCACGCCACAGAGGTCAGCAAAAATCTGATGCTGTTAGCATTACCTCTAAGTATAATATCATCAAATTCTACAAATACCACTTGTGGGGGAGCTGACCACACTCAAGCTGGCTCGGCATAACACAGGCCACTCAATTTTTTGAGTATATCTGTTAATTTTTGTTCTGGTTCAGTTCCATAGTGATTTTGTATTTTATTAACAAATAATATAATAATAATAGTGTTTTCAATTAATATAAAAATTTTTTTTAAGAAATTATTTATATCTTTTATTATTTTAGTATTTCATTAATAATAAATTCATATTATTTTTATTTTAATAACTCATTGTTTCAATATCATATATTTGATGGACAAAAAATAAATAGAGTGTACCAAATTGTTTAAGCTTTAAATTTTAACCTTTTAACAGACTTTAAAAGTAAATTAAAGATTGAAATCATAACAAAATTCTGTGTAAACTTTTATTTACTAATTTATCTATCCTAAAAATATTTTAACTGCATCAAACAGCAAAAATAAAACATTTTTGGTGTGTGGGGTGCCTCACACCCTACATACCACTATGTTACAATAAGAGGCCACACTATTGCCGAGTTAAATGTTCTTTAAATTTTGTATGTTTTTAATTTAAAAAAAAAAACTTATTTATTAAATATTTTTTTATTTATTTATAGATTTTAATTTGACAAATTAGATTTAAAGGAATATTCATCAACATATTCCTTCATGATCTATTTTTTAGCTACAATAAATTTTAAAATTATGTTCATCGATTGTTTTTGTTTGTTTCAAAATGAAAAGTTAATATTTTATTTGTTTCAGTTACTTTAATCTGGACATGTTTAACACTAGTTTCACCCACCATACAACACACCGCTTATCATTATTCTCATTCAGGTAATGTTCAGCAACCACCAACAGCAGATGGAGGATCTGTTCCTGAGCTTGGTACAGCACCTGGACCACTTACAGAATCAGTACCTGTAGTACCAAGTGCATATGGACCACCACAACCACAATTTCCTGGGCCTTATGGTGCTGGACCTTATACTTTTCCTCAATACCCTAACCCACACTTATCTCCTTATGCAGGACATGGTTTGGGACATCATTTGTTAAGTTTAATAGGAAAGCACTTACCACGTTTAATTGAACCATTTTTGTTAGCTGGTGTCGGTATGACAATAATTTGGCTATTCAAGGCACTCATATTACCGCATCTGGGAATATTTGCTGTTCGTGTCAGCCGAGTTCTAGAAGATGCTGATCAATCTGCATTAGACACGTTAACTAACTCTGTTAGAAAAGCAATAACAAAAGGTATCTGTCTAGAACGATTAGCGTGTAAGATGGGACAGCAAAGCAGAGAATATCAAATCAGTCCATCACTTTTAAGGTAAATATAAATTCTTATAGAGGTATTTAAAATGTTATATTATAATCTTATCGCATTCATTTTATGAAATTAGAATAATTCTTTTAAAGGTTTAAATATTAGTTCTTCAAACATTTTCAGCATAATGTAAATAACATAACTTAATACAAATAACATGCAACAATATTTATATCATATTTAAATAATTGCATTGCTAATGCAAATGAAAAACAACATAAAATGAAAAAAATAAAATCAAAATGTCATTTTTCTGTATTTTAGGCAAGTCATAATTATAACAATTTAACAAAAACTTTGTTCATTCAAACCAAAAATATTATGAAGGAATATTTTGTCTACCATTAAATGACTCAAACAATAAAAAACTTATAGGGTATGTTTTAACTAAGTACATTAAAAACACAGCAGACTACAAGTGTACAATTTAGATTGTATTAACTGCATTAAATAGTACATCAGACAATTGAGGCACCACAGATGTACAAAGAATTTATTAAGTACTACACACAACAGCACCAACCTTTCTAAACACATAATAAAAAACAGGATATATATGCAAGAATATTAACCCTAACTTACAAATTTGAACATTTGTAAAAAAAAAATTGACAAAAACAACATATTAAATGAATAAATATGATACAAATAAAAAAGATTATTTGACTGTATGATCTCCTCACCACTTTTCTTCTTTTTTTTTATTAATGTTTGGGACCACTGTTGAGTATTACTTCAGAGGATGAGATAAATAACAATTTTTGTAGTATGTGAGAATGCCATGTCTAACCAGTATTTGAACCTAAAACTTCTGGATGGAAAGCTGAGATACTACCACTCACGCCAAGGAGACCAACAACCATTTAAAACAGTTGTCATTAACAATAGTGCCACTAGCAATTCCACTGACAAAGGAGATGTATAATTAGAAAAAATCTTGGGAAAGTAAAATTTTCATGTAAAATTAGAAAGCAAATGTTAATTGTTTTTCCTTTCTAAACAATTGTTATCATGTTGATCAAAAGTAGTTCAGAAAGAAATAAGAAAAATAGAGATGAAAAGTGACAATGATAGTTATAATTAATTACCCTATTAAACATTCTTCTGTATAATAAAATAAAATAATTCCACCAAACATTTTGTAATCTTATATGATTTTTTTTTGTAGGTTTATAAAAGTGTACGGAGGTAATTCACAATCTGTTACGGAAATATTTAGAATGGCTGCTACTGGTGAAGTAGAAACATGTGATCAATACATATGTTGGGCTAAGACTGATTCAAAAGATTTAAATCCATACAAATATAATGAAAATGAAACAAATTCAGATATTCCTAATGATAAACAAAAATAAAAACAATGTTATTTCATTAATTTATTTAAAATAAAAATTACTTCTAAAATAATTTATTTTTCCATGTTCTTTAAAAAAAGAAACTAATGTATTTATTTTTCAACTTATTTGTTAATATTATATTTATTTATTATTTATTTATTTATGATGTAAACACTGTAATATAAAATTTATATTCCATTTGAAAATAAATAAAAATTCAAAACACACTTTCGTTTACTTTCATTCTTATCACTTTGAAAACAAAGGTTGTAATCAATAAGAGTAAAAAAATTTGAACTGTATGTTACAAGTATTTACATCTTCAAATCCAGTTCATTCACTTTTCCAAAATCATATACATATACATAATTCAATTTTTAATTATTTATTCACTGCGTAAGCTTGAATCTTGAATATGATAATATGAAATGGAATTTGTTGAATGAGATGAAAATGTAAATCTAGTTGAGATTTAGATCTATAGACCTTCCAGATGAAAGGCTGAGACATTTCTTGTCCATAGAGATTCAGCATTTATAATAGCTTAATGGCTATTAAACCAGTTTAAATAAAACTGAAATTGTTAAAAAAATTTAAAAAACAAAGTAAATTTTCTTCACCATTATTATTCTTTTCTTTTTTTTAATATTTACTTAAGAGAAATATTTTACTCATTTCAAAATGTTGTTAGTAATATATAAATAACTTTCATCATTAACTAGCATTGTTTTTGCTGGATTTAGATACTCCAAATTTGGTTTTGAGATACCAACACGTTTATTTTTTTAATTTTTGTACAGTCAGTGTCTTTAATTAGTTCTCTGTTATGATTGAATAGGCTAAAACTTTTTTTTTAACTGTTAAGATTTTAACCATTGAATGAAAAATTAATTTAAAGAATTACACTCATATAATTGGTATTAAACAATACTTATTAACTCACTTGCATAACTAACATGTACAATTAACTCACTTGTAAAATCTTAAATGTTTTGTCAGTATAAGAAACAAATGCAGAGGAAAAGAAATACACAAAAACTGTGGGAGATCCCCATTGTTATAACATTCATTGTTCCATTTCCTACAAATTTATTTTTTAAACTCCAGTGTTTATTGTTTTCCTGGGTGATATTAATTCATCACATAAGCTAAAAATTTGTGCTTGTATATATTTTGTAAAAATTTTGAGTGTATAAAAAATGATAAATCTGATCAGAATTTGATCAAGATCACTTTACTCCATGTTTTACTTAAACAGTACAGTTAAAATATCCATTATAAATTCTTAATTTGACAAAATTTTTTAAAAATAAATCATCATATGTCTAGAAAATGTTTTCTTTTTTTTTAACATTTTGGTACATTTTTTTAGTTTCCTTATAACATATATTTTGTAAATCAGCAGGGATTCTTGGAATGTAAGGATTCTTACATTCCTATTTATTGACTTAAGAATTCAATGTCTTGTACAGTACTTTCACATCTTAATTAATATTTGAAAAAACACGTATCTGATTCAAAATAACATAATATACAAGCATACTGCAATGCAGATCTAAAAAATCATCTTAGTCAAAATTGTTACACAATTCATTCTTATGCTGATCACTTCCCATATGATTAATAAAATGACTAGATTATATTACAGGCCAGGCGATTATTACCATCACTTGCTTCATTGTGAATGATGTCAATGATAAAATCATTTGTAAATAGATGTAATGTTTTATTATTGTATAGTATGTGTTTCACTACATGTGTATGTATTCATACATGTATGAAATACATCCTGTTAAAAATGTTAAACTGAACAGAAAAATGAATTATATTTTATTCTATTAAACTAAACTCAGGAATAAAATAAGGGTTAAAGTGTACTGACATCTTGATATAACAGTGACAATCATTTTTATAGAAAACAATTAGCAAACCTAATATTAAAATAACAGTTTCACAAAAGTTTTTATCTGAAGAAATCAAATTAACTTACATTCTGATTTTAGTATTCTGTAAGTACCTTACATTCTTATTTTACACCCGTTATTAAAAACTTAAAAAAAAAAAAAAAAAAAAAAAAAGAAAAAAAAAAAGAAACTTCTCAGCATTTTGGATTTGCTCTTAATATTATATTACTACACATACCTACAAGTATCTGCTAAATTATTTTAATAATAAAAAAGAATTATTAATATCTGAAGTAAATACTGCTTGTTAAATCCTGTGCAGAATGGTAAACTTCAACTTTATGATTTTCCAACACTTGGAATGTCTCAGAGGGTAGCTACCTTTTTTTTTTTCAGAGGGATTTTTTTTTCATATCTTCAGAGGGATGGGACGAGATGAATGAATTGTAGCGTGTGTGAAAAATGCCTTGCCTGACCGGGATTCGAACCCGGGACCTCCGGATGAAAAGCCGAGACGCTACCACTCGGCTACGGAGACCGGCAGAGGGTAGCTACCTGGAAATCAAAAAATACAAATTAAAGATAATATGTCAGATCACCGAAGCAAAACAAAAACAATCTGTCTGGTTACTTGTTCGGATCTGTTACCAAGATCCAGGCCCCCCCCCTCCATCTGACAGCCACCGCAGCTCTCCTCAACATTGGCGGCTTGCTCCATGTACAGTTGAAGAACTAACGATTTTATAAAAAATTTTAATTATAATAATTTTCATTATAAATTTCATTTTCATAATAAATTTTCATATTATATATTATTCTGACAATTATATTTTCAACCACATAAACAATATCTTGCAAATCACCAAAGCTTAATAACAACAATATTAGAATCAGTTTTAACACTAATTTTTTTTATGATATGGAAATGATAACATTAACTGAAATTAAAAATAAAAAGTGAAATTTTATTCCTATACAAAAAAATAAATAAATAAATAGTGAATTTGTATTAACATTAAAATTTGACAGTAGAAATGCAATAAAATATTATGGATTATTATCAAAGAATTAGATATTGTTAATCCTTCAACTGTATTCATTCATTTACTCAGCGATTAATCGCGTGAATCCTTTCTCTTCTTCTAAC
Source organism: Zanna intricata (assembly GCA_010016005.3). Taxonomy (NCBI): domain Eukaryota; kingdom Metazoa; phylum Arthropoda; class Insecta; order Hemiptera; family Fulgoridae; genus Zanna; species Zanna intricata. The sequence goes on from JAAAKQ030491621.1 coordinate 17,772, forward strand.
AATAAATTAATATAAAAAGTATTAAAGAGGTCATAAAGTTTGCATGTTAGTACTTTGGAAACCAATAGCTACCGTACAATACACAAATCTACGCCAGACTTAACGTACGTCCGTTGTATTAGCTTTCGGTAGGGTATGTGAAAGCGGAGAAACGCTAAAAATTGTAATGGGTTGCCACGTTTCTTCCACCAGTCGAACTCAGTCGACACATTGCTCTCGAACAAGTAGCACCATGCAGGTATTCCAGAACGGAATTAAAATGCCCTCCATCGGATACGGGACATGGATGGTAAATTCATTTAATTATTATTATTATTGCCTTTTTTTTAAACATGATAAATTTTTTTTTTTTACTTAAATTTATGTAATTCGCTCGTTATCATTCTTTTACCTTATAATAAAAAGATATTTTTCAAATTATACTTTTAAGCTTAAAATATTTAAAATTGAATTTTTAGTAACAAACTCAACCAAAATACACCCAAATTTTTTTAAAGAGCGATTAGAGACTTCGATTAAAATTTTAAAAGTATAATAATAATAATAATAATGTCAAAAAAAGCCTCTAGAAATTGTATTTTATTCTACAATTTTTATATTTCGAATATGTTTAATATATATATATATATAAACAAATAAAGTTACACTTCATTAAAATACTCGTATATATGTATTTTACTTATAAATATGTACATAGGGAACGTACTGAAATTATTATTTTTTTTTTGTTTGAATTTAGATTGAAATCTCAGTCAAAATTACAAGTATTTTTCTTAATCCGTAAATGTTATTGAAAAAATATATATAATTATTTATTTAAATGTGTCGATATACCATATTATCCCATTATTTATAGGAATTACAGAGTCGTTTTAAGTATCAACCAATTACCCTTTTTTGTCTATTCTTTAAATAACTTTTCAATAATTATCTTGTTACGTATTATCGTATCAAATTAAATTTTTTTAGAATTGAAAACAACATTTTTTTTTTTAATTTATAATTATTTGCCATTTAACATTTCATAATGTATATTTTAAAATTCTACATGTAAACATAAAGAAAGAAATATATTGCACATTCCTGAAAGGTCAACTTCTAAATATGAATAAATTATTTTCTCAGTTTATTAAGGGAACTTAATAACCCAATCGAAAACAAAAACTTAAAAATTGAATTAATAATTAAACAAAGCTTAAAAATTTAATAAAAAACTTATCAATTTTTGCAAAACTTTATGTGAGTGTATCAAAATATGCAAAAAGACATTTAAGAAATAAAAGACATAAAAGAGATTTATAAATAAAGAAAAAAGTTAAGTAAGGATTCAAAAATAAATCAAAACATAACAAGATATCAGACGATACACATTCAAGATCATTTTATGATTATTCTTTTCTAAAAGTACCGTTAGAAAAAAAATGAGAAATAATTGATACGTACAATTTTTATCACAATGCACGACTATTGGGATTAAATTCTATTTAAGTCTGAAATCACTATTTAAGTTTTGTCATATTTCCCAGATTTTTTGAACTTAAATGATATGATAGAATATTTGTACGGGAATATATAAAAATGCATTGTAGCTAAATATAGTCCATTGTATTAATTTATAGTATATATATAAAATATTTAACCACTTGATTTCAATTATAAAACCAAATAACCCGTACGGAGACAAATGTACGCCTCTTCATCGATGGGTAGCATTGAAATGATAAACACAAACATTTACTGGAGTACCATAGAACTCCACTAAAGAAACATTCGTATTACCTTCTAAAACATTTTCTGGAAGAACGCCAAGTAATTTTTTACATTGTCCACAAGTTTATAAATGTCATTAATATTTGTATTAATTTTTTTAAAAGTTGCCATCACATTTCGTTACGCGAATGAACTCATTTAATAATTAAAAACGATTCTGTATATTTAACAAGCACCATTCTGACATCTTAAAAGTGAAGATTAGCCTGTTGGCAAATAAAGTTAACGATTTTTTTAATAAAAACCAAATCATGCCCCTACATACGGTAAACTACCTTTAAATAAACATAAAAAACCTAAAAGTGTAAAAACACGTTATCCAATTATTGTGTAAAAAGAAAGATTTATCTAACAAATAATTACACGATTTACACTTTATTTTAACACACTTGCGAATACAAAATTGCTTAAAACAACAAAATTATACAACTCATTTTTGTTTTTTTGTTTTTTTTTTTTGGAAGGGCGAAAAACTCTAAAGGGTTATTATCGCCCGAATTAGAAAATAAAAACCTAAAACTAAAACATAAAATAAAAAGGAGTAAAAATTAATTCACTAAAAACTTACATCTAATATCACAGGAGAAGGTAAGTTAAAATGTTAAAAACTAAAACTACATTAAAATTAAATATGTAGATAAGAACTTAAAACTAGTATCACATATAAGACATAAAAATTAAATGATTATGATTTTGACGATTAATTAAATGAATCATCTAAATTTGATGATTTCTTTTCAAATTAGTCTACAATTGTTTATCCAAATATTACACAAATTCAGTCGTACTGATATAAATCGAACTTGCTAAATAAGATTATTGACTTTTTTAAGTAAATCTTAACTACTTTCTCTTAAACTTAAATCTGTTTAATACCTTAACTTTAAGTAATTGTTTTGAAACTCGCCGCTTCTTATGAGGAAAAATATTTTTTCAACGTTTATTCCATCAGCATAACACAAAAATTGTAGGGCAATTTAATAAGCGTGTTTTTTTTACGATTTACTCGCTGAAAACTAATTTTAAAGAAAAATTTCAAAATCTTAAAATAAAATCATACGTTCAAATTTATTTAAATTAGAAATTTCCAAACCCCCTTCTAAATACCAAATCACCAATTGTATGCAATTTTCTCGTTGAAGATACCTTTAACAATAGATTTTTTTTTTTTGGGGGGGGGATAAAAATTAAAGGAATAAGAAGATATGTAACAGTAATATAAATTTTTATTCAAATTTTAATTCGAGGATCCTGTATTGGGTAATAGAAACTATCCGGAAGAACATCGGTATTTCAGCTCGTTATGAAGTAATGAGAAACGTTTATCGATTTTATTCATTTAATGAAAATTAAACATTACACATGTTATATACAAATGCGAAAGTGTGTTTGTTTTTCTGTTTGCAACAGCATCACACGTGAACCAATTGCTTTCAAATTTTCTGGATACGTTCGCGTTATCCCAGAGAATATTTTAACCCGTAAATCGAGCAACCAGCCTCCTTAGGGGCGAACTTGTGAATAAAAATATTCATTAAAGAAACAAAAATTAATATTTTTACTCCATTTTATTTGTCACCATGATGTCAGAAATACGAGGCATGTCTTTAAAGTAAGTACCGTTTTGAAATCAAGCCGATGCAGTGCTGCGATCGGTGTATTGAAAATGCGCATTGTGTGCCTACATCTATTGGTAAGCCACAGACGCAATTACGACCAAAATCGATCGTGTTTACATTTACTTTTGCGTATTTAAAATGCCTCTGCCAATTGAGAATCCCGCCGA
>JAAAKQ030491631.1:0-12702 GCA_010016005.3 Zanna intricata
TTAAAAATGTGACGAGGGCTAATGACCACAGCAGTCGATGCCCATATAAAACAAAAAAAAAAAAAAAAAAAAAATAACTTTAAAACAAATAATTTAATTTTAGAGGAATTCTATTGACAGATTTTTTCCTAATATTTTTTTTAGTTAATGGCTTAAAAAGTATTAGTGTAAGGATTGTTTTGAAACAAACAAAAAAACTAATTTCAAAAATTGCTACATTAAAAATCGGCCTCGCTGGCGCGAGTGGTACATCTCGGTTTTTCATCCGGAGATCCCGGGTTTGAATTTCGGTCATGCATGACACTTTTCATATGCTTCAAAAATTCCATTTTCCATATACCACGCTTAAGTTTCTAGCATATGTGACGGTATTATCAAGCAAAAAAAAAGTTTTTTTTCTTTATTAAACTAATTTTAAAATTGCTAATGTACTTTAGTATTATATTCTGGAAAATTCGACACTATAATAAAAAAGGTACACAATTTCTAGTTACTAATATTAAAAATATAAATATGAGTAAATGTCATATTCATGTATTAATGGATTACTTGAAATTTTTTGAACCGTAAAAGTAAATAAAATTATTAAATTATGATATAAGAGCAGTGGTAATAATTTTTACCGTTAATCTAATTAACTTGTACTAATTAACTATGTATAAACATATTTATATATCTTCCAGTATATCTTTCACAATCATTTTAATCATTCAACCCTTTTAATCATTCAAGTTAGACACTAATTATTCAGAATTCTATTATCTTATATCTAATGAATTATTTAATTTTTTTTTTTAACAATTTAATATTTTAATCTAAAAAAGAAATCTTGTGAAGTCTTGTGAACTCTTCTGAAATTGTGTGAATTTACCTCACAAATTTGCTTAATTTAAATTTTCTTTAATGAGTATTTTAATATCTTAACTCCCAAGGAGGCTAGGGCCTCAATCTATTCGTATAAAACATTCCCTGGTTAATGTAACCTGAAAATTTGAAAGCAGTTGGTTAATTGGTTCTTGTATTATGCTGTAGCAAACAAGCAGACATAGCCACAAAATTTCACCTTTACGTACATATATATATATATATATATTTATAAAAGAGAAGTCCTCCATTGATAAGTCACCAACTCCTCATGATTCTGTTATTTACTGAAAACTGAGTAAACTTAACTTAAAAACTGAGATAACTTAAATTAGTTATTTAAGTTATCTAAATTATTGTAATTTAAGCATAGTCATTTATGAGAACCTTAAAAAAATACAAATTATGATGATTATTAGTCTTTAAAAGGCGGAACCCAAATTAGCAGCATTATTTATTTTATTATCTTTTTGGAATCTTTGGCAATTGAATTTTTCATTATTATATCTGAAGAGATAATAATAATAATTACTTATAATAGATAATAATAATTACTTATATAGTCATCCGTATTTGTATGCATTACGGTGTCAAGGTTTAATAAATGATTATTGTTATATTTGTAAAATGCAAGAGGATGAAAAGAGTTAAACCTAAAATTAGTAGCCTATTTTAAGGTGTTTGTGTGCCAGAATTTGCAAGGATATTTATAATCGCCATCAGTAAATATTGAATAAAATTTTGACAACATCCCTCATAAGGCCATTAACAGGCTTTTAGTTCAGAGAAAATGCTTTAGTTTTATCTAAAAGATTGTTAGTGTTTTATTTAATAAAAAGGTTGACACAAGCTTGAAAGCAGTGTTTTTGACATAAATATTTATTATGAAATATACAGATACACTAAACAAGATAACATCTTTCATATTCTGTTTAGCCTCCAGAACCACCTTAACCCTTTGCACTCGGATGGCCACCACTGGTGACTCACTGTCATTTCTACACCAGTTCTAAGTTGATTATTGAAGCTTTGTCTTCTCAGGTCAGATGGGCCGCCACCACTGCTGCCCACAGCTGTTTCCACGGCAGATCGATCGTTATACTAACTTATTCGTCCTCCAAGGTCGGAATGGCCACGCTGGTGCCCACTAATGATTTCCCTACGCACTAGGATTGTCCACCACTGGTGACCATTCAACATATTTGTCTATATTTTTTTTTAAAGATTTATCCGGTTACTAGGAAAACAAAACAAACAGAAGTTACAATCCTTACCTCATCTTATGATGCTTCAGTGCAAACAGTTAGACGAGTCAAGAAGGGTGGAGTCGTAGAAAGTATAAAGAAACCTACTTCAGTTTGCAAATACAATAAATCAATGGGAGTTGTTAATCTATAGATCAGTACATATCTTCCTATGCATTTATCTGAAAATCTATAAAATGTTGGAGAAAAGTGTTTTTCTGGTAATTGGAAACTGCTATAGTAAATTTCTGTATTTTGTTTATCATGAACAATTCGCAAAATGCAAAAGTCAGACAAGTTTTTAGGAAACAGCTAGTTAAACAATTAGTTGGAGACAAGAAATTATAACAAATGACATAGTCAAAGCAATATTGAACTGGAACAATGCTTAGACAGCAAACTACACTTATTGTTTTCCCTGGAAGACAGAAAATTAAAGGACTGTGCTGTGTGCAGTGTCTGAGGTCAAGGTGGATCAAGAATACGAAGTAAATTTATATGCGATACCTACGAAAGTAAGCCAGGACTTTTTTTTTTAAATATCATACAGAAAAAAATTTTAAAAACTAGTTTGTGTTAAAAAAAAACAGCAGTAAAAAAAATTATACATTGTACAATACAATTTTATTGCCCTTTTCAATGTTCGTTATTAATACTTTTTTTATTTTATAATTTCACAAACAATTAAACAAGCAGATACTATATTTTGTTAATCAAATTAAAGATATGGTATTTAAATTCCATTTGGGCGTTTTATTTATTAAAAATCCATAGTAACTTGCTATTGCAATAAGTAAGCATAAATAGGTTCCGATCTCGCATGGCAGAGTGGGTAGTTTGTATGACGAGTTGACAGAGAAGTAGCCACCATCACCAGTGGTAGCCGATCCGACCTCGCAGGATGAATAGGTTAGTATAACGATCGATCTGCCGCGGAAACAGCTGTGTTATTTATATGGAGTATGGATGGTGGCCCATCCGACCGGAGTGGACAATCCTTAAAACACCCATCAGAGGGCAAAGGTTTAAAGTATTACTTCAATGGATGATATGTATGCATGTAAATGAAGTGTAATCTTGTACAATCTCAGGTCAACCGCTGTAATTGTAACTCAAACACCAAAGAATACCGATATCCTTTTCAATTTATTATTCAAATTCATATAAAAGTAACTGCCTTTATTAGGATTTCAACATTAGAACTCTCAACTTCAAAATCAGCTGATTTGTAATAACGAGTTCACCAATTAACCAAGATTACAACAATTGTGTTAAACAAGATAACATCAGCTTAAAGTAAATGTGAAATTAATCTAAAAACTTTCCTAACATTTTCTGATCCTCAGCATCAAATATCTGATCATATAAAATTGGCTACCACCAAAATTCTATATTTTTATATACTCATATGGATAATATATAAAAATTTTGGGCCTAATATTTAGGTTTATTTGATTTGGGCCCAATAGTTACATTGTGATGTGAAATAATGAATTTTATTTCATTATATTATTCATTCTATTTATTTATTATGTTGAGTAGTACTTACCTTTCTTGGCTTCATTCTTTTATCAATTATTGATGTGTTTTGGAACCACTCATACAAACTTAATGTACTCCAATAGTTTTGACAGTGGAGTGGTTTCAAAACATGTCAACAACTGATAAAACAATGAAGATAAGAAAGGTAAGCAGACTTAACATAGAAACTATCTATTATAGTGAGAGATACTGAGATAGTAATCTTAGCAGAAAAGATGATACCAATTATTATCTTAATAACAATTATTTCATTCTATTTATAGTCATTATAAGTTGAAATAGAAAACAGTAAAATTACTAAATATTACTTTGAAAATCATTTTATGTTTTAATTAAAATTAATGTATAATTAAAACATTATGTTATTATAATCTAAAAAATAAATCTATAATCTTATAAATCTTACAAAAATAAATCCATACTATAAACTTAAAAGCAAAGCATGGAGATTCTTCTAATTTTATATATTCATGACAGACATATAAATACTTACTATTATTTTTCAATCCATTATCTAAAATACTGTTAGAATATAAAAGTAAAATTCTATCTAAACATATTAACAATTGATTAGGTTTACAATTACTCTCTCTTTATCTGTTTACCCTCCAGAACCTACTGTAAGGTATTACTTCAGAGGATGAATGAGGATGATGTGTATGAATGTGAATGAAGTGTAGTCTTGTACAACCTCAGGTCGACCACTCCTGAGAAGTGTGGTTAATTGAAACGCAACCACCAAAGAACACTGGTATCCATGATCAAGTATTCAAATCCATATAAAAATTTTTTTATCTTTACTAGGATTTGAACCTTAGAACTCTCAACTTCGAAATCAGCTGATTTGCGATATCCCGTTATCCACTAGACCAACCTGGTGGGTTAGGTTTACAATTACTACATTTTGGTTTTGTACATTATAAGTTTTTTTTTAAATAAAAATATTATGCGTTGTTTGAAGAAAAATCTTCAACCAGCAGATAAAAAAAAAATTCTGAATCCATGCTTATACTATCATAACATTCCATAATTTTATAATGATCCATGCATTTTTTGTCATAACGAACAAAAAATTAATTTCAGTTATGTTCTAATGCATTTTTTCATACAATTTTTCTACTAGGAATAAGGTTTTTATTTATTAAAATGTTTCTTAGATCTTCAATTCTTACCAGACTGATGTAAAGCAAGGTATTTCAGGTAAACAATTCTCTAAAATTTTTAATTGATTTTCATTTTACTTCCTTCTGCATTCTGTAACTGTTTTTGAATAGATTTTAATTATATTATCTTATTAAATAGTAAGTTTGAGATCTACTGCTTTACACAGTCAAATGATCAGATAAGTAACAAGTAATCTTTTTATAACCTGTTTTCTTTTGTATAAATTATAAGCAAATCCAAATCCTCAATTACAACCAAAAATAAGAGATGATTAGTGTACATCATGTAAAACATCAAGCTTGACCAGGATTTGAACTTAGAACTTTTCAAGAGAAGACTATTTATTTATTTTATATTTACGTAAATATTAAACATCTAACCTTATTAGTAAAATAGTAAAACAGCTACCTAATTTTTATTTCCTAAATACATAATCACTTATGCTTTAAAAAAAAAAAATAGAAAAACATTTATTTTTAAATTAAAAATGTATAAATTACTTTAAAATTAACTATGCTGAAATATAACAAACAGTTAAAAAATATTATAACTCAATTACTGGTAACTTATTCTTTCTTTACCTTAGTAAGCTTTGTTATCTTGAAAATGGGAAAGGTAATTTTAAACATAACTTACATTTCATGTCAGATTGTCTTCAATCATTTTTGTTATGGCACCTATTGTTTACAAACACGTAAAAAAATGGTAAAAGTGATCTGCGATAGCTTAAACAAAAATTAATGCAACATATAATATTAAAGGAAATACCTAATAGTGTTACAGATTATTTAACAAATTTATATATATTCAAAATCCTGTTGATTAATTTTTCTCTTATCTTTTATTTTATAGAGAACTTTATTTATGTGCCACCACAGATAGTAATCATATTTATTTAAAGCAGATTACCTTGGAGGCCAATTAAATGGGTCTCATCCTCCAATGTATCAGTTTAGATAAGTCAGGTCTAAATGCTACCTAAATTCATGATAAATAATTTTGAAATGTTCCACTCTTTGAAAAAAAAAAATTCCATCCTTATTTTATCATCATACTCTTTGTTTGTAAAATGGATTGATGAAATAACATTTTACAAAAGATACTAACTGAATTCAGTACACAGTAATGACAAGTCCATGAATGTAAATGAAGTTGTACAGTCTCAGGTCAACCACTCCTGAGTTGGATAGTTAATTGAAACCCAACCATTAAAGAACACCGATATCCATCATCTAATATTAAATCCAAATAAAAGTAACTGCCTTTACTAGGATCTGAACCTTAGAGCACTCAACTTCGAAATCAGCTATTTATGATGACAAGTTCACCACTAGACCATTTTACACAATCAACAATCTCTAATGTGGGATCTACCTAAGGCCTTCAATTTAACACCACACAGAGATTCAGTTTAAAAAATAGAATTTTATAATAGTAAGAAAGATAAAATTTAAAGTGATTTGAATCCTATTTATATAACCACAAATAAAAGATTGTTTTTCAATTTATAAAAACTGAAGTAGAACCCAGTTGGGGGTAATATTACCAAAGGTATACCTCCATCCAGTTTAAGACCTCTGAAGTTTACAGTCTTTGTAAAGTTGCCTAGTAACATAGAAGCTACTATGTTTTTATATACTGATGATGCTAAGGCAGTTTTGAGATGCAAAAGTAAAGAAAAGCTAAAAGAAAATTTCATTAAATAATAAATAGTTTAGAAAATTGTTTTGTTGTGGACTGTCAAAATTAAATACAGTAAATACTTATCTTTGTAAAAAAGATTAAGTGTAGTAAATTTGTAAAACTTATTTTAGGTATTTTACATCAATGAATTACATGGAGTGGTTACATAAATAATGATAATATATGATTATCAGCTTCATTCTTTAATACACAATGCTTAATACAGCTGCAGTATAGAACCTAATATAACAGTCTAATATGGACATTTATACTTTATTTATTACATGTAAAAACCGGTTCGGTTGTATTATTAGTGAACTTGACCCATTATTTGGGATAGCTGTATGGGCTAAAAAACAATATTTAAAATTCAGAACAAATCTTACAAATTATGATACTTTCTAATTCTAAAACATCATGAAAGTAAATTTTTTACAAAATATAGCTTTTTAACTTTAATCTTGATACCTTTCATGCTGAGCAAATAATTCATACATACAATATTAGAGGAAAGAATCCCTTTACACAGATTAAAGGTAAACAATAAAGAAACATAAATTATACACGTATTATTATATGGGAGTAAAGGCATATGATAAACTTTACAACTGTGGTATAACTGCAACAGAATAATACTAGAGTCTTTTCAGTTTTCAGAAAATGGTTTTAGTGGAGAATGTTTTTATTCTGTATGAGAGTCTGAAGTTAACCAGTTGGTCCTATGGTTTCTCTTCCTTCAAAGTAGTATAAATATCTGGTGGATTATGTGGTTTCAAACATATTGTTAACTATCAACTTTTGTAATTACAGTTTAAATGTTTATTTATTTAAAAGTATAAATTTGGATAAAATTTTTTATTGTTTAATTAAAAGTGTATTATTAGTCGTTTGAATGTAATAATGACTGACATCACTGATTCACAATGTAAATGTATGATTAAAAAAAATTATGATTAAAACCTCTTGATCCCTTTTTTGTAATATGAATAAGATGGGGATTGATTGTTGGCTCCAGCTCTTTCTGTTAAGCTAAAAAGACTTTAATTAACAAATCAGTTGCTTTGTTATTGGAAATTAGTAGCACTACCTATAAGCACTTCTGTTTTGTGTCCAGCTGGTTACATTAAAAGCCCAATTAATTTTAGATGTCTTAGTAAATGAAGACAAACCCCTTTCATCCTATATAATCTATTGATTCCTCCTCTATCAATCTCTGTGTAGAATGATAACATCTTCACCTTTCATCCAGAAGATTCTGCATCTAAATTGCATTCAGACTTTACAAAAGTAAGGAGTATTTTGTTATAACTGGATGTCAAACTTAACCCACCAAGTTAGTCTAGTGATTAACATGACATCGCAAATCAGCTGATTTCAAAATCAAGAGTTCTAATATTCAAATCCTAATAAAGGAAATTGCTTTTATATAGATTTCAATATTAGATTGTGAATACCAGTGTTCTTTCGTGGTTGGGATTTCAATTAACCACACATCTCAGGAATGGTCGACTGACCGTACAGTGAGACTGTACAAGACTATACTTCATTCACATTCATACATACCCTCATTCATCCTCTGAAGTAATTCCTTACAGTGGTTCCAGAGGGTAAACAGAAAAAGAAAGAAAAGAATGTCATACTTATTTGCTGAAGAGAAGATTTAAGTTTAATCTACCTAATGACTTTTTAAACAGACTATATTTTATGATAATTATAAAAAGGTAGAATTCAGCTCTGAAAATAATTTGAATAAAATTTAAAATAATTTTGGCATCCTTTTCCTTTTCCTTTTGGCTACCTGCTAAAAAGGTGTTCTGTTAATTCACAAACAACCCAAAGGTCTTTTATAGAACTGTAAAGACTAAAAAATAAAAATAGTAGGATTTTTAAATTTTGTATTTGAACACTCAAAAACTGGAACTTCAACATCTACAAAATAATAACTTTTAATCAACTTTTTCTTCTTCCCTGATCATGGACTAGTCACATTGGTCTGTTCCAGTTTACCAGCTGTTAGCAAACTTCTTCTTCTTTTAAGTGCCTTCTCCTTAGCAAAGGTTGGCGGTCCACATAGCCAGCTCTGAACATAATACTTTATCATGGAAAGCTTCCTCTGACAAACAATTGTATGATTTTTTAATATCCTTCAATCACAATTTCTTTTGACTACTAACAGATCTTTTACCTTGTATCTTCTCTTCAATTATGAGTTGTAACAACTGGTATCTCACATCTCTCATAATGTGTCCTAGATATTGATTTTTTCTTTCCTTATAGTGAGCAGCAGTTCTTTTTGCTTCCTCATCTTATGAAGATCTTGGTCATTTGAAATTTTCAGCACCCAAGCTGTGCACCATTTATTACTATATATGTAAGCTAAATTTTTAAAAATATAATTCTATTTCATTAATTTCCAAAATTAAATTTATATATATATATATATATATGGCTAAATAAATTGTTTAATATTCCTTCAAAAATATAGCAATACCCTAGAAAAGATAGCAATACAAATTCATTTTAAGATCATCAATTCTCTTCTCTACACTTTGATCAAAGATCCAGCTTTTGCATTCATACAGAAATTTGAGAACAGACCTGGATTTTCCTGACAAACAATGCTTGAATACCATTAATAGCAATGATAAAACTTATCACTAACCTATATTCTCATCCAGAAAATTTATAAATGTCTTTTTTATGAAAAAAGATGTTTATAATTTTCAGGCTGTTAAAAGATACAAATTCCCTTAGAATATCCTAATTTTTATTTACTCTGCCTATTCAAATATACTTACTATAATATGGAATTGTAGAAAAACCAACTTTTATGTCCAAATATCCCATTAGTAATATTTAATTTTTGTTATATTTATTCATCCTAGCTTGTAATTTCTAATACAAGTTAATTGACTCATCTTCTTTATCTTCTCAGAGCCACCTATCCTGATCATTTGCATTTAACTGACTTTGGAAATTTAAATATATATTTTAAATTTTTATGAAAGTTATTCTATGTATCAACAAAATCAGTAATTTTTTCCTTATTCTCATGTATCACATAATATTCTTATATATTAGGAAAGTTAACAGATTAGAGTGACCAGTACAGGAAAAGTATGTAATCTAAAAGACTACATTTCAAACTACTTGGATAGTAAGTTGTTATAATTGTTTACACAATGGTTATTTTAAATCAAAAGATTTTGAGTTGAATTTCTGCAATATTGTTTCATTTTTTCAACTACGTTTACATGAATCGTACCTTCTTCGTTAAAATATGTATTAAAATTTATTGAATGTCATTAGATAATAAAATACACTTTAGCTTCCACTTTGATCATTCAAAGTGAAAAATTTAGTAATTTTTTTTTTTAAAGTTTTTTCTAATTTTATTTTATTAATATAAATAATTTGTATTATATAATTTATAATTATTGATTTCCTTATTTATTTACTTTCCCTTTTTATCCATGACAGAATGGAGTTGGTATATGTGTTTGGGATAAGAGGTTATGGTTGTGTTTATATGTATATCTTTAACTTCAAACCTTAATCAAACTTGTTTGAAGTTTTTGTTTTTTTGGAATCCTTGGGTCATGAAACGTTGAAAAGTACAAAAAAAAACCCATACAACATTTTTCATTGTTAACCATATTTTTCTTTTAGTAGTGTAGCTCTAAAACTAAGATTCTAGGATAGCAAAATTAACTGATGACATTTAAATCATTTTCACATGGGTCTGCTTTGAGAATTTATATCATATGCAGTTTGTAAAATAAAATTTGTTAATAATTTTTGAATATTTTTTTTAGACGAAGTTTGTACCTTTTAAAACACCGACCCAGAAATTTCAACTGTTTTAAAAGGTATTGTAATTTTCTCTCCAAAAATAAATAACGAAGTAATTCAAATTTGTCATCCTTAAAGAAGTGAAAAAATTCAATAAGAAATTTTTAGTTTTAATTTAATCTTAACACATTTGAATATATACAAGTTTTTTTGGTGGGGAGGGAAAGAAATGTAAGCGGGTGTGTGCTTACACGCCATGATTAACATGGGCGTATGTTTCTAACAGGGCATGATTAATGTATGCCTTTTAAACTTGTAATTATTCATTTATCATTTTGTTATAAATAAAAAAAGATGAATCAATAGCGAAAATATTATTAATCATATATTAGAAAAAAGTAAGTACAATAATACAAAACAAAAGAAAGAAAGGTTAAAGAAATAACTGGATAAATGAATGGAAGAAGCAATAAATGATGTTAAATAATCGTGTAGTCCAAACAAATAACAACTGATGAAGTGAAACGATGTAGATAAAGTCTTTAAAAATAGTATAAGTATACACAAGTTAGATATAGAAAGGCGTTAACCTCAGCTTGTACTATAATAGTGTTTGGAAAATAAGAGAACTAACTATTAACAACAAAATGAACGAACGGGAAGTAAAAGAATGTTCGGTCACTGAAATCAGTCCAGTCAATGACTGATTCAACGATAAAAGGAATATTACGACTATTGAGAGGGGGATTTCGATTTATTTTATTTTTATCTTCGATGCTTCTAGTTAATTAAAATAATTTCCGCTTAAATAAACAGAACCAAAACTATGACAATGAATTTTCTAGTTTAAAGATTTATTACTATATATGTAGGCTACATTTTTAAAAATAGAATTCTATTTCATTAATTTCTAAGATTAAATATATATATATATATATATATAAATGACTAAACAACTCAAATAAATTTTTTTAATATTCTTTCAAATATATAGCAATACCCTCGACATTTTTACTTTCCCGGTAGTACAGTTATAGCTTTAATATGCTAGGTAAGAAGAAGAATGCCTACCAGGTCAAATTTTGGTTATGATTTATGGAGGTTTTCAGATTTCATGCTCCCTTCTAACCAAAAAACACAATTTTAGCACTGACAAATTCCGAAAGGATACATGTACGTAGTATGTAAATGGGTGTCCGAGCTTAAGGTACCCGAAAGTAATGGCCTACATTAAGAAAACCAATCGTCGTAACCTCTTAAACACAGGCTAAATCGATAGGAGATATCTTCAAGTTTGTTCTGTATTCTCTCAAGGTAACCGGAATATTCATGCGCAGGCTGACCGATTCACAATGTAATAATTGTAGTCAATCGTATTCAATCAAGTTGTGATACCACAACCGAAGATTCAGTGCACGATTTAGTTAGTGGAGTTTCAATCAATTTCGCGTATTCAACGCCGTGTACGAACTAAACGGAATATCGAATCTCCTATACACAAATTCTATTCGACAGTTTGATACGACTTTAAGAGAGACCGTAAGCTTGGTTTTACAAACAAGAAATCATCCAAAAGTTTCAGTTAGCGATTTAAATGCGAAACGTGTACGCGATGCATTCACTACCAATTCTGGAAATTCAGTTACATGGGCTAGCAACGCACTGCAATTTCTTCGTTTCATTTTCATTATATTGTTCATAAACGGCTCAGTTTGCGAGCGTTTTAGTTACAACTCCATCATCACATTAAACCTAATGATCACTACTAACGATAACAGTTTGTGCAAAGGTAATGCATATTCTAATTAACTTGATACGTTTTTATTTACTGATAAGGCACCTTTCATACGTGCGGTAAAGTTAACAGACCCGATTTTAGAATTTTCGGTACTGAAAACCCCTATACAGTAATCGAAAAGGAACATACCGAAGGTCAATGTTTGGTTAGGATTGCATAAAAATGGCGTCATCGGTCCATTTCTTTTCACGAAGCCTACTGTGATAGGACACACGTACCTCGACATCCTTGAGAACTTTACGGTTCTTCAGGTTTCTACAGCTTTCAGTTCCAACAAAATGGTACTCCACCACAGTTTCATCGAGATGTTATTATGTCCTTGAACAATACTTTCCCCGAATGTTAGATCGGACGAAGAACTCCAACTGCATAGTCACCTAGTTCTCCACTTATCACTCCTTAGGACTTTTTGCTTGATTTATTAAAAGTTGTGTATACTAAAGAAAGATTCGAGATTTGGACGATTTAGAACAGAGAATTGTAGAAGCTGTTGGTCTAATAACTCCGCAGATACTACTAAAGACCTTTTCTTTTTAACCTCCGGAACCACAATTAAGTATATCTTCAGAGGATGAGATGAATGAATTGTATTGTGTGTGAAAAATGCCATGCCTA
>JAAAKQ030491642.1:0-21324 GCA_010016005.3 Zanna intricata
CATGGCATTTTTCACACACGCTACAATTCATTCATCTCATCCTCTGAAGATATACCTTAACGGTGGTTTTGGAGGTTGAACAAAAAAAAAAAATTGAACTAAATAATAATTACATAATGAATTTTAAATATCAGCTGGTCAAAGCTTAAAAAAATAAAACAACTTTGTAAGAGTAAGAAGAACGAGACAGAATTTATTTATTTATTTATAACTAGAGAGGAGAGGAGATCTTTATGGCAAAAGTGGTAGCATCTCGGCCTTTCATCCAGAGGTCCTGGGTTGAATCCTTGGTCAGGCATGGCGTTTATCACTCATGCTACAATTCATTCATTTCATCCTCTGAAGATATACATTAACGGTGGTTCCGGAGGTTAAAAAAATCTAGAGAGGAGATTATGCATGGAATTTACCAGCCATCTCTTTAAATTTGTTATTTTGTAAAGTTTAACAATAAACTTTTGCTTAATTCTGTAAACGTTTTACATAAAATTAAATAAAATTACATCAAATTGATTTTCAGCTTTCCTTGGCAGAGAGTTTAACTGAATTGTCATACTTGGTTACAATTTTCAACTCCTGACTATTTTATAATCAGAAACAATATATAACAATAGTGTTCACCGACTCAATTCGATGCCTTGTACATGTATATTTTTATCACTTTTAAATGTGTAGTTATAAATAAATTTATAGAGTATATTGAAATGAGTAGGTTTACTTCAAACAATCAAATCCAAACTAGCATTCAAGCAGTTATTTAAAAATATTTCATTTATCTTGAGAACCACCAAACTGATCATGACCTTCAAACAGTTATGTGTTAGGTTGTTATGGCTACTAAGTTTTATCTCTAAAATTGTTTTTAATTTCATCCAGCAGTTTTTTATATAAAACTGGTCAGTCAGTTGGGGCTCCATCCACTGGATCCCTGTATTGTTTGTTACCCTCATGGTTATGAGAATAATACTGACGTATAATAATAATTGAAGTATTGAGGCTTTTTAAAAACCTGAGAAAGAAATTAAATTATAAAAGACAGGATTATAAAATCCTGTAATATGCTAACGAAAGTACACAGATATTTAGTCACCATAGTTATTACATGAACAAAAATATATCCTGCCACTTTGAAAGGGGTTGGTCAGTTGGTTCCTCCATAAAAATGTTGCAAACAAACAAACAGACAAACTTTCAGAATTATATAAAAGATATAGTAAACTAATTTTTTTTTAATTTCTCGTGTTTACCTTTTCCATACTTCAAAAATCCTTAATAAATTTCAATATACTAAACATATATTAAATACAACATGAACATGAAAAATAAATTAAACATATATTTTTATGTTTGAATATCAAGTTTTAGTGATTGGTTCAGCTTCTCATTGATGATGATCATCTATGACTAATTAAATTATATTTTTAAATAGAATGAAGTAACTATGTGGTGGAATAAGGTGAATGATGCAATCAGTAATGTCCATGTTCAATGGCAACAAAAAAGCTAAGATCAATCTAAGAAGAAGGTGGGATTATATTGACTATTATTCACTAATAACAGCTCAAATTAAAAAAAAATAAATAATTAAATGTTACAGAAATTAATAATATCAACATTTCATTAATAATTTATCAACAATTAGTAGTATCAACAAATAAACCAGAATCAGTTAATATTTATACACTTCTTCAAGCTATTAGCTTTGAAATAATGTCATACAGAGAACTTTTCATATAGAATTTTGTTCATTTATTTGTATATCTAGAGTTTATGAACCGAGTGGTTTACCAATCCCTAAAATAAAATTAATATAAAATATTTACTTTTAATATTAAAAGTAAATACCCCTAAATATTTTACTAAAAAACATAAGTAAATAAATAACAAATTTTTAAAGAGAACTTAGATATGACAATAAGCTAATAGAAAAGTCATGAAACATAAAATTCTGCAATTTTTTGTTTGAAATAAATTTTACCAGAAGAATTGGAAAGTGTAAGATTTATAATTACATCTCAAGGTTCTAAGTTTAGCCATGTAATTACTGTTAATAATTACCAAGGTAACGAGTTGATATCGCAGGTAATTTTCATGCTAGAATTAATAGCTGCATACGTTTTATCAATAATTACTGGTAATCTAGTTCACTCCAAGTGCAGCACGAATTAATTGAATATAAGTCGGTTACAGATTTAATGCTGAATTTATGTGGTGATATGATGTGTAGTACAAACTTAAGTGGCTCTTTAATTGCCAATCTGAATTTTTTGTTACATGCTAATACATATCACAATGTTTTATAAATAAAGTAATTTAATAAAGTAAATAGTTGTTTGTATTTTAAATTTTATTTTTAAATTAACATTAAGAAAACAGTTCTGTTTTATTTATCTAGAATTAAGTTTATTTCATAAAGTGATTAAATAGTTCTATAGTTTTACTAGGATTTAAGAAAAATTATGAATATTAGAAAAGAAAGCAGTTGTCTTTCTTTTAAAAATTTTTTGAGAATGGTTGCAGGAAACCTGATAAAAATAGGAATACTCATAAAAGATGTATTCTAAACAGCAAGATGTAGCACAGATATCCACAGCAAAAATCATCCCACTCCACACTAAGAAAAATAAAGAATGAATTGAATAGAAAAAAATGAAACAATAACCATCTTTTTATTCACTTAGTTAAAAATAATCACTCTTGCACATCCAAAAAGCTAATTTTACTGATGAAGAAGAATTTCTTGGTTATTAGGTGATAGCTTCATTTTCCTTACCTGACCTTACATACCTTTTCATTTTTTGAGATCATAAGTCTTTATATCAGTCATAAACTTAACTGATATCTTGCATTTTGAACATGAAAATTTAACATTTTGAATAGTTTGGAAGAACTACTGCAACAAAAAATTAACACGGCAGAAGTTACTGATTTGATTAATCATGTAATGTGAAGTGTCACTCTGTAAATAAAAATATTACCATAAAAGGATGTAAAAAAATTTAGCTCTTTCACTTAGAGTAATTTGTTTAATGACTAATTAAAAGTAAATGAATTCACAGAGAAATCTTCAGAGGAAATGATACATTGTAGTTAGAAAAGATATTTCCTGTTTGCACAATTATACTTTTTTTTTTTGGATATTTACTCTTTCTCAGTTCATAAAAATGTATGAGATTTAATATGTAAATGTTATTATAACTGATGTTATGTTTACAAGGAAAAATATTGCATTTGATGTGTTTTGCGGATGTCACCAATGGTATTAAATTCACATCATTAATATGATTTTAAAATCCTCAAATGGTTGTATATCATGTATCCTAAAATCAGCCATTCTTTATTCATTTTTAATTGAAAGAAGTTAAGAATTGACAAGTGCTATGAATATAAACTTATCTCTTAAATCTTAACTGCGTGAAAAGTAATTGGCTACCTGAAGATTATTTTTTACAACATTTTACGTTAATATACCTTTATATTTAAAACGGCAGTTTCTTAACTATTTAACTCAGTTGTTTTGGGAGGGATAAAACTGCTAAGCTTTAAGCAATAAGCATCAAAACGTAAATGTTTTTTTTTTATTTTTGTTATTGATGACTTACAAAGGAATACCAGTTACATACTCCACATGGGGGTCTTCATGGGGGAGTATCGGGGTCGAATCCCGAGTTAGTAGTAACCTGGGCAAAGCAGGTTCTGCAAAGCTGTTAACGTGTGTATATGGACTTGTCCCCTACGGACTAAACCTCCCTCTCCGCTCTCCGTCAACCCCAGACAGGACCCGCAATTAAGCATTACTCAGTCTTGGGCAGGTGACTTTGGGTTCAGAAGATTCGGAGTCTCTGTGCCTAGTTTCGCCACCCATCCGCGCAAGAACGTACGAGTGACGACTCAGCAGAAAGCTATCTGTCATTCCGTCCCATTCCGGTCATGCTCTTCAACACAGCCATGTTGGACATTTATACTAGTATTGGCGTAAAGCGGATCCTCCGTCCGGTCTTCTGTAGTTTAGAACTTTTTTTTTTTAAATCCAAGACGCCTGTCTTCCTCCTCCTTCCTGATGATTACCGTAATTACATAATCATTGACCTCTCTCCAGCAGTCCGAGGAACCAAGCATAAATGGAACCGATCCGGCGAAATATATGCCAAACCTGCTCGTATTTGCGTGGCTTCCTATGCAGCGCAACTAAATAACGTATGTTACGACAAGTCTAAGTCTGAACAGAACACGCATTGAGCAGTATCACTTCTTCCAATTTTATTTAAATACACTTCAAAGGCGCCATGCCCCGTAAAAGCTTGTGACAAATGATAATTCATTTCACCAAAACTTTTTCTACACCAGGCATCTAAGTCTTGAATGAAACGCTTGGTCCACCGAGCCTTATAGTCTTCCCTCCACCTTTCTGACCATTGTGGCATAAGCTCTGGTCGTATCTCATTTTTGTTTCTCCCTTCACATCCGTCTTCTCTTTCCATGATCAACAATTCTATTGGTGGCACGGACGAAAACACACATAAGGTCTCGTAAGAGACGGCGCGATACGATGGTACTACGCTCAACCAAGCTCTCCGTTGATGCTTTGCGACCGATTTAGATTTCTTTTCTTGTCCAACGCCCCACACTAAATAGAGACAGCATACAACATGATTGCTGTAACGACTGACATAATTTTTTTCCTTTTCGAGGCTCGAGGAGCAGAATGCGAAGTCATTAACAATCTATGTGACTTGAGTTTCTTCTCCACCTTCTCAGAGCATAGCATGACATTCTCGGAGAAACTACATGATGGGAAAATCAGACACCCAGATATTTCACTGTTGTAAACAGTACTCAGGATGCAGAGTAGGAAGTTTGAAAAAAATTATAACAATTTTAATATTCATGCGGTTAACAGTTCTCAGGTTTTGTTTTATTTTATTAATTCTTTTAATTTTACAAATTAATTTTTTGGAAATAGTTTGTATTTAAAATTAAAATAAAACCTACAAATGAAATGTAGATATTCTGAATTTTATTAAAATAATTGTTAAATTTAAATAATCTGTTCCCATAATAAACTTGGAAACTTCGTTATATTTTCTTAAGAGGAATTGGTTTTCTAATGCTATTTCTCAGTAAAAATAGCATATTAAATAAAAATATTTAATATACGGTTAACACAATTAGATCGCCCAATGGTGGATTATAAAATATCATTCAATTATTTTTTGAAGCTGTTTTCGTATTTCTACTTCATATTACATTCCCTAATTATAAAGGCTTCGGGTCTCTAGTAAATTTTTCTAGCCTGTTTTGCCGTTTTATCTTTTTTCCAATCAACACTTCATTTTCCTGTCGATTCTAACCACACAAACCAACTAACCTGTTCTAAGTAGCATGAAAATTGGTTTTACTTCATTTACACGTCTTGGATGACTTTTTTTCCCACTCCGGTTAGACAATCGTCATAAAATAATAACTATTTCTTTTTAAATTCGGTTTACTAACGTCTGAGATATTGCATAACGTACATTAAAAAAAAAAAAACTTGTCGAATTAATAACCTCCTTTTTTGAGGTTGGTTAAAAATAAATATAACATTGATGTTTCATGCTAATTTTTGAAGTGGTTAGATATTTTATCATACAATTTTTCTTATATGTTAGCTAGTTTGACGTTAACATGTAGAATAATAAGTAGATAAGGTGGTCCAAATATTTGGAAGATTAATTTAAAATGAATTTTTATATTCTAACTGAAAAGAACTGATTAATAAGATAAAGGTTAATGCTGAATTATTTCAACTCTAGTCGACAACCAATTTTGTTTAAAAATACAGGATTTAATAGCTACCAAACAAACGTATTTTAGATTGCATCATCGCCACTAAACTTTATTCCCTATGACATATTTTTAAAATGAAATTCTGAAATTTCATTTATTCTGAAATAAATAAAAATAATTTATTGGTATTATTTACCAGTGTATTTCGGTTGTGTGAAGTTTTTAAGGACCTTTGCATTACAAAAATCAGTTAAGTCGTATTCTTTATGTTATTATAACAAATTAAATGAGAGTATGGGTATTTATCAATAATACAAATGAACTTCTGATGTAATAAAGGATAGGTTATCATTTTTTTTTATAAACAGATCTGTTTAAAAAAACAGATCAGGTATCTGGCTTGGTTGGTTACGTAACCAACCTATCCATTCGCTTAGAAAAACATTTTTAATCACTTTAAAACATACAGGAAACAATGCATGAACGTAAATATTGGATGTTGATAATATTGCTGTTTGAATATTACTTGATATATATTTCTAATACGTAATCATTAATATTACATATATCTATCTAATATATATATATATATATATATATATATATATAATTAATTATATTTAGATTGTGTTAGATAAAGTTCAGCTTGCCAGCATTTTCAGAGAGATATTTACGATAACTTTTTTTTCTTATAAATTTTAACAAATATGAATGACTTTCGACAATTAACATGGTAATACAATTTCAGATTAAAATGAAGTTAATCAATGAATAAACTCTATCGAGTCAAAATTGAATTTAACACACAAGCGTACAGTTAATCAATATTCAATTAAATAACAGACCAAAACAATTAGGCAATTACGTGGCAACAATAGTGTCTCTAAGCTACCTGAGGGGAATAATTTTAAATAATTTACCGTAGCTCAAACAGTTGGGAATACTGAGACTAAGAGTAAATAATAAATATTTATAATGAAATCCAGTGAATTTCCTCCAAAAGAGCTACTAAGATGATCTAAGATGATCTCTTCTGGAGAAAAAGTCTATGGAATGCAGTTAGTATCAGTACTGATATTACGTAATTATTTTCTATAAAACGACTTCTCCATTATCCGACTGAGATCAATAAATATATATTGAAGCAACATTAAAATATCGAATGAAGTAGTAAATTTAAATAAGAATGAAATCAATATTTATTTTCTAGATTGTCATTGACCAGTTCACTGTCTTTTTTTAATAAAATGAACATGTCTTGTTGCCTCAAAAAAAATATTGTTACCTTTTTAACTGATTTTCCAACAAATTCTGTTGCCGTATCTCTGGCAACCTCCAATATTTCTTTTTAATTTTAAATTAAATACTGCTAAGTAGTACAACTACTACTGCTAAGTAGTTCAGTCTCAGCTATTGAATAAACTATTGAATAATAGATTATTCCATACTTATATTCTGTTTCAAAAACAGCGGTAGTTTTAAATACAATAATCTATCCATTTCATCTCATAGTGCAACTAGTTGTAAATATAAGACCACATGATTTAATTTGTACATTTTCTGAAATTAATTTGACTTTCTGAAGAAAATATTGGGAAAAAAATTGCTAAGAATCTCTATCAATCACATATGAGATTTTCTTAAAACGTGGAAAATCGTAACCAGTTAGGATAACTGTGTTTTTTTTTTATAACTATTAAATATCACAACGGGATGGTTTATGAATATTTGTTGAGTAGTTACTAAATAAGAAATTAATGCTTTCTTTCCAGTTGGGAACTTTCTGATCGGTGAAGTGTAAACAGTAAAACTTTTTAAAAAAAAATGTCAGAACAGGTGATGAGATATGCATTAGGAATTGAAATATTAATTTAATACCCAACCCTAATTGTACTAATATTTAATCCTAAATATAATTAAATTTATATATGTACAGTATTAGGTATTAACTAATGACCTGGAAATCAAAACTCAGTCATTATAGAAGTGGAAAAATCAACACATGAACCAAAAAACAAAAAAGAATCAGACCGATGCACCCGTTTTTGTGTTCGCTGCGACTGACGATACACCAAAAATATGTGATGTGCCGTTAGAGTGTATCATACGGCGTAGCATAGGAAATTTAAATTAAGATCTGCCATCCGAGATATTCTAGAAAATAATCACAAATTTATCGAATATCTTGTTACTTTTTAAAGCTGGACAACTATATTCGAGATTATTTAATAATTATTATAAGGGCAACATTTTTTTTTTTTTTTTTTTTTTTATAGTATTTTATTTATTGCTTTACATTTTCATATTATATTTTCCTGTGCTCTTGTGAGGTAAGTTTGTTAATTTAATTTTTTATTTCTATCACTTAGTTTATATATCGCTATAAGCAGCTATTGTTATAGAATTACTTTGTATGCTGTAAATTCATTGCTTTCGTGAGCTAATAACGAAGCTTCGTTGTGCGAAATATATTCGTTGCACGATTTTTATTTATTTACAAATAAATAAAGATAAAAAAAAATGAGTTTTGTCAATATACACAACTGTTCTATAGTATTTATTTTACAAAACTTGAAAGAGCTGGAGTTTTAAAAGATTTAAATGAAAAAAATTTGTGAAGGGATCTATAATCTAGTGCAGGGGTCTCCAAACTACGGTCCCCCGCGGACCAACACCGGCCCCCGGACATGCCCGGTATCCGGCCCGCCATAGTTTATTTCCATTACATTGTGAAATTTACAATGTAAGTAAATCATACAAAATAATAATCATATGTTTTTACATACAACCGTTTAAGAAACAATAACTGACATGCATAATGAAATATGTATAATAACAGTGAAATTACGTGCGTAATTCATAATAGAATTCTAGTCAGGTGGGTCCATTGTAGGGTGGTGGCTTGGGCGGAGGAAGCCAGGTACCTCAAATGTTGAAGCAGGAGTCATGTAGCTGCAAGGTGCAGTGGCTCCAACAGGACGAGTCTTTGTTTTCAACTACGGTGAAGGAGGACATCAGGCTAAGGACTGTTGAAGTGCAAGTAAATGCCTAATGTGCGGGGACTTAGGTCATAGAACAGATCGGAGAAGGATTATACGAAGATTGGCTGTGTGCCTGAGGTAAGAGACTCCAAAGAATGAGCACAATACAGAATGAATATATCTCGATATTTGTATTGAGGGGTTACCTTGCGTGTTTGTACATTCGTGTTGTAACTACATTATTCGTCAGCGTGTTATTTTGTGATGCGTCGAGTTGTGGTTTTCGTGTTTATGTTTGTTTTCAGTGTTATAATCGTTTTTAGTTCGCAGCCAAACAACCCTTCTAAAGTGCAAGCATTTGAATGAGGATAAAAATTTCATAACTTATATAGCAGATAATAGCAGATTTTTATCAGGTTGTATTTTGAGACTAACAAAATTACTATAGAAAAGACAAGGAAAAGAGAATAGCATTAATCTGTGGTAAATAACATGTCTAAAAAACATATTTATTAAATCTCTTTCTTGTAGAATAGATAATAAAATAAAAAATTTTAAAACTATAATTAATTTTAAAAATAAAATAAAAAACTTTTTTATTTAAGTAGTCTCATAGCTCAAATCGCTGTACCTTATCAAACCAATATCATTAGCAATGTAAATAGACATGGATGTATATATTATAGTGAGGTATAAAAATGGCAACATTAGACAATGTCTTTTAATTATACATACGTAGTACAACAGTAGTAAATTTGTTAAGTAGTCTTAATTTAAAAAAAAGAAAAAAATCAACATGTAAAAAAGATTTTTCTGTATCAATTTTTATTAGTAATTTAGCAACTGTGATGATATTTAAAATTACTTTTACTAGAACTTTTGGTAGGAGTACATTTTTTAAGTTTTGTTCCAAAACTAAAACTAGTTGACATTTGATCTAATATTTCAAACATGAAGAAAAAAAATCTGAAGACACTTTTCAATAAAATATAGAAAGATTTAAATTCACAAAATTAGAATTCAAGAAAGAAACTCTGCAGGGGGGAATTTGAACATTATGTATAAATGAACCTAGTTTAAATACATAAAACAAGAATCAAGAAACTCTGCAAGGAAGTTTCTTCTGGAATAACATTTCTTTTTGTCTTCAGTCATTTGACTGATTTGATTTGCAGCTCTCCAAGCTTCCATATCTAGTGCTGTTCATTTCATTTTGCTGTACCTCTAAACCCTACATCCCTAACAATTGGTTTTCATACTCCAAATGTTGCCTGCCTGCACAATTTTTCCCATCTATCTGTCCCTCCAATAACTAACTGACTACTCCAGGATGCCATAAAATGTGGCCTATAAGTCTGTCTCTTCTTTTAAATAGTTTCTTCATCAATATGCTGCAAAACCTCTTCATTTGTCACTTTATCTGATGAGTGATTTATCACCTATCTGATTTTTAACATTCTCCTAAAGCACCATATTTCATAAACTTTTAATTGTGTTCAGGTATTGCAATCATCCAAGTTTCACTTTCATATAAAGCTACGCTCCTAACACATACTTTAAAAAAAGTTTTCCTGAAACTAAATTTTTGATGTAAACAAATTATATTTCTAATTGTAAACTCGTTTTTACTGTGCTATTCATCATTTTACATCACTGCTGCTTTGTCCGTCTTTAGTAATTCTCCTTTTCAAATAACAAAATTCTTTTACCTCCATAGACTTTTCTCATCCTATATTTATATAGAGTAGTTGGTTTACTTCATTTAGTAAGTTTAGTAAGTACTTCATTTAGAGTAGTTGGTTCTACTACATTTCATTACTCTCATGGCATAGGACTTCATCTATGCCATTAAAATGTAAATAATTCATTATTTCTTCTAATTCATTTTTTACAATAAACTAGAATTATTATATCATCATCAAATTGTAGAATCTTTATATTTTCAACCCGTTACAGAGATTTAAATTGTTCTTTAACCATATTAACTGCTAGTTCTATATAAAGATTAAAAACTAATGGGGGAAGGTAACATCCATGTCTGACTCTTTTTTTATTAGTGCTTCTTTCTTATGCTTTTCAATTATTACTGTAGCAGTTTGGTTCCTGTAAAAGATAGCAATTGTTCTTCTGTCTCTCTACTTGAAAACTAAATTTTTAAAATGCTGAACATTTTATTCCAATTATCAATTGCCTTTACTAAGTCTATAAATGTCAAGTATGTTGGTTTGTTTTTCTTTATTCTTCCTTCTACTATTAATCTTAATACTGACATTGCTTCCTTTGTCCCTATTCTTTTCCTGAAACCAAATTGGTCTTCTCCTAACATGTCTTCCACTTTCCTCTCAATTCTCCTGTACAGAACTTTAGTTAAGATTTTTGAAGCATGTGTAAACCCAATGATGTCATATTTAAATACTCTAAGAATTGACTCAGTAATCATATTTAAATACGCTAGCAGCATGGTTGAGAGCATAGCAATACATAAAAAAATCATAGAAAATTAACCAATAGAGATTTTATTCTGAAAATTTGCATGCATAATATTGAAAATATAAACCCACCAGTACTGCCTTTTTAATTGGATTGTTGAGTGTGATACACCTCAAAACATTCTTCTAAGTGAAGAGCAAAACCACACTTTTTTCATTTATTTTTGCTCCAATACAATTGAACACACAATTTTTTTCACCTGTGACATCAAAATTACTATGCAAAATAGGCCTTTACATCATCTGCAGTAGTTTAAAACTATTTATCATTATCTTTTAATTTTTTCTATCTGGATTGATCAATTGTTTTATTGCATACGCATTAGTTTCTTTACAAATTTTGTCAAACTAGGGTTCCATAAATTCCAAAAAAACAGAAAGTTCAGATGGTGGATCAGATTCAAACTTGTTCAGTTATCTTTCATTAACCCCACTATTTTCTGTGAAAGGGTGTATAACAGGATTATTGTCACTTTTCATCCAATTCCAGTCACTCTGCCGTTTCTGTACTGTAGTGTGTATGCGTTTAGAAGGACCTGGTGCATAACCATTGTTATCACTTTCCTCAGTACTAGATGCACAAGAACCAGATTCACTGTCACTAAAACTTACTTCAGACTCGCTTTCATCATCAGAAGATTCACTATACACACAATCACTATCTAAAATACTTTCTAACATTTTTCTCAGTTCCGTTTCATTAACACCACAACATTTATTCCCCACCATTATGGCTACTGAACTCAGTGGAAAAATACGAACAAAGAAATTACTTTTAACTCAATAGGAGACACTTTTTGAGGTCAGACTGGGATAATGCATGCAAAAAATTGCATGACGACATCAGGGCGTCATACGATTCCAATGGGTTAAGCTAATTGTTCTGTATTCTTCACATTCATCTGCTCCTGTTTTCTTTCGTATCATGACAACAACACTCCTTTTTGAAGTGTGACAGGACTTCTCCTTTTTTGTACGTATTACATATCACTTTATATAATCTATCGCTTCATCACCTGCACTTCTCAGTAATTCTGCAGGTATCCTGTCTATCCCAGAAGCCTTTCTGTCATTCAAATTCTTTAATGCTCTATTAAATTCAGATCTCAGTGTCGTCAGTGTCCTATATAACACCCAACTTTAAATCATTTCCTCCGTATAACTCTTCAATACATTCCATCCACCTACCAACCTTTTCTTTTGAGTTGTAAATCAGTGTATCATCTTTATTTAACATTAATATATTTTAACTAATGTAGCACAAAATTCTCCTTAACTTTCCTGTATGTTCTGTCTATTTAACTATGATCGTTTCTGTTTCCACTTCTGAAAACTTTTCTTTTATCCACTCATCTTTCGCTAATTGCATTTCCTGTTTATAGTATTTTTTACCTGTCAATAGATCCTTTTATTTTCTTCATTACTAGCATGTTATACTTTCTACACTCATGCATCACTGTAAAATATCTTCTGTTTTCCAAGGTTTTCTACCAGTTCTCTTTGTTCTGCCTAAGTTTGCTTCTGCTGATTTAAGAATTTCCTTTTTAACATTTTTCCATTCTTCTTCTATATTTTCTACTTTGTCTTTTTTACTCATTCCTCTTGTAATGTTCTCCTCAAAAACTTTCTTCATCTCCTTTTCCTCAAACATCTTTAGGTTCATCTCTGAAGAAAAGGTGTCCTTTGACACCTTTTCTTCAGGTTTTTAAAACCAATCTACATTTCACCATCACTAAATTATGTTCGCTCTCAATATCTGTTCCTGGATAAGCTTTGCAATCAACAAATTGATTTCTAAATCTTTGCTTAACCATGATATAATCTACCTGATACCTTGCAGTATCACCTGGCTTTTTCACCCTTCTATTGCTCCTGCAGCTTCTATAGAAGCTGTTGACATTTGTCGAAGGGGATCTCCTTATCCCAGGAGATGCTCGATCCCTGGTTTTGTGAGTCACTTACACCTACTACCTTAAGCGGTATGTGTAATTGTTGCTTCCTTTCTACCACAAGGTGATGAGGTGCAGAATTTCCCTTCCTCAAAATCACGACCACAAAGCGTTTCCTGATTTCTCCACTTCTTTAGAGAGTGGAATAACATTAAAGAAAAATAAGAGAAACGTTCACAGACAAATAATATGATAATTTTGGATATCTGACAGAACAATTATATAAAAAGTTACTTATAAATTAAACAAAGTTTAAGCTAATTAAAGTAAAAGAAAAAAAGATAAAAATGGGTGAACAATAACATTAATGGTGTGTAGAGGTGTAGGACCCAGTTCAAAAATTGTGCTCTTATTTTTGGGTATTTATTACATAAAAATCATAATGTTTATGGGAAAGAGAATCTCAAAAGTATAATCTTAAAAGAAAACTCAATGAAATTGAATTTGTAATTTTAATTACACTGTAAGATTGTGTATAATAAAACTAATTGTCATTAAAATAACATTTTTGAATCATTCACTTTTTTATATATTCTTTACTTAGTAATACACTACCGTATTTGTAATTCTATTGCGTTTTCCCTTGATCAGTTTTTGCAGTGTGTTCATACGAATTTGATTATACTTCTAGCTGGATTCTCAAGTGTGTGGAGGGCACAGTTTTCCAGTTGGAAACTAACAGCTAAGTGAAGTGTGAACAAAAAAGATTTTTTTTTTTAAATGTCAGAACAGATGATGAGATATGTATTAGGCATTTAAATACTAAATTACTATCCAATCCTTATTTTTTAATATTTCATCCTAATATGTTAGCACTGAGATATTTATGACCTCAGTGGAGTGCTGGTTGTTTAAATTATTAAAATTTTCAATTACATCTTAAAGAAGAAAAATTTACTAAAAGTTCAGGTATCCTGGCTGCTGCATGACATTCTCATTGGTTAAAACAAATTGTGTAAACTGCTTTGGAGACTCATCTGGTATGGATCACAGTTCAAAGAATGTTTCTTTTTTACTCTTTCATAAGCAAATTCAGTTCTCAAAAGATAGCTAACATACAACTATCGTTTGCAGTGACAAAAGATACAGTAATAGTTCTTACTCATCATAATTATTCTCAACTTCAGAAATTGAAAAGGATGTATGTATAGAAGATTATGAAATTATGGAATTTAATGTAAGATTATGTAAACTGCAGAATTGTGGTTGTGTTCCTTTTTTTTGTTCAAGACCATTAACAGAAACTTAGTTTGTTAACTCAAAACAATAAATTAAAATTAAGATTCTTACTGATCAATGAAATGTTTACCTGTATTTTCTTTTGTTAATAAATTTAAAAAATATGCAGTAAAAATAGCTCTTTTCCACAGAAAATATTCCATAGAAAATTACTATATAGTCTTGAACTTAATCTAATTTGAATTTTGTAGAATTTAAGTGTAGATTTTTACATAAAATCTTCTAAATTCTGGGTTTACACACGCTGAATAACATAGAGTGGAATGTACAGAGCAGCATGGACTGTGTTCAATGGTTTGTTCCTCTTACTAACTGTACACTGTCAGATGTCATCATCATATAGACTGAAGGTTTTATCATTAATATCTACCTTTTATCATGTAAATCTGTATTCTGCTTTATTCCAAATAAATCTTTAGGAACCTGTACATATTTCTGGCGTTTCCCTTTTTGTTCTAAGCTTCTATAATTTTTACTCTTTTCTACCTCATTCTTTTCCATAAAAATGAAAACACTGCTTTAATCAATCCTTCTCTTCTTGTTATACATCCCAGAAAGCTCATTCCTAATCTGAATTTTTCTGATTAAACTTGTATTCTTAATCATTTTCTGTATTACTTCTTCATTGTTCACTTTAACTCTTCATTTAATCTATGTCACATCTATAATCTTCATTTTCACAATTCTCATGCCTGCAGCTTTCTATTTTTTCTCCTTTTCTATGTTAGGTAAATAAGAATAGTAGAAAATAAATGAAAACAACCATGCATTCAACGAAAAGAAACTTTAATATAATTATAAAACAATGTAAAGTCACACAGCACTGTGATCTGTTAATGAAAAGTTAAAATTGAATGACTTGTAATGAACAAAGAAGAGGTTGGTAATTTGCCATCTTTATACTCAGTAATGAACTTGTCATCATTACTAACAGATGAGTTAAAGAATAACTTGCATTCGTAATCAGTAATTTGTGATGATAAAAATACCTGATAAAACTTTCATTATCTATGACTTATGATACACTATTCAATTCATTTGAAATTTAATAAGTTTGAATAAATCAGATTTGTTGTTCAGTTTCATAACTCCATAAATGATAAGAGCATGAAATTAGACTGTTATCCTTCAGAAAACTGGTCATAATAACTAAAAATCTGATTTTATGTAATTTTAATTTCTTTTAAGGCACCAATCAAGGTCTTTTAAATATCAAGTAGGTGTTTGAACACTTTATGTCAGATAGATGTATTTCACAAACTGAACAATCAATCTATTGACAATATTATCAATCTTCAAGTCAGATTGCTTGCTAGATCAGCAAATACCTGAAACAGGAACCAGATAGCAATTTTGAAACTTCACATAAAATAAATGAAGCCTAATATGTAGTATAATATGTAGTAATCCAGAAACATAGGCAGCTCTTCTATCATACTCTCCTCAATGAATGTGACACAAATCTGAACGTTCAACAAACTTTGATTTTTCCTCTCCAGTATACTATTATTATTTTTAGTTATAATTTAAACGTTAACAATATGAATCAACAATTGCAGGTTGTCGAGATAAGCTTTAAAAACATTGGGAAAAGTTTCAGACATCAGATAAGAATTCATTACTGAAAGAGTCTCGACAACAAGTGATTCAATTTCATCCTATTCCCATATTTCAGAAACTAAGATATATCAGATATTCTTTGAGAATAAACGTAAAACTGTACATGCCAAAAATTCATTAGCTTTAATATTTAATGTTTTAGCCTTTGTACTTTTTTACCATTCTTGTAAAAAAAAATTCTTCATTGATCAGCTCAATAGAAACCATATGGATTGTCCACATCTTCAAATATATCACATTTTAAGAGAACATTTTTTTTCTAAATTAGTCCATAACTTGTTCTACAGGCCTCCAAAAAAAAATCTTTACTAATATATATTTAGGCTATTTTTACTTCTTTGCAAGAAGTAAAGGAAGTATTGTAAGCATGAAAAATTTTGATGGATTCAGATTTCAATGGAAATATCAATTTTGACCATCCTTGAATCCATTTTGACTAGTTTCGTTGTGATGTCTGTATGTATGTGTATACATATCTCGCATAATTCAAAAACTATTAGCTGTAAATGTTTGCTGTAGTTTATTGAAATTTTGGATTTAGGACTGTTGTAACACACCTCCCTGTAAGGACTGTTTAGTTGTGCACCTTTCTTTTTGATTGGAATCACCACACAAAATTGAACCAAAAATGTCAAAAAAAGCCCAAAATTCACATTTTTTTTGTATTTTGGACTTTCTTAACTACAATAATAAGTCTTCATTGAGAGCTTTTTAACGAAATATCACAACAGGTACCATTTTCATTGGTTCCAGAGTTATAGCCAAAAAGTTTAATTAATGAAATATTTGGATCTTACAAGGGAAAGACATCAGTTTGAATCAGAATTCATCTCCTTTTTCTAACATTTTTTTTTTTTTTTTTTAATTTAAATATATTGATTTATTAATAATTATTAACCACTGATTGTAAAAAAAAATTACAATAAATAATAATTCAATAATAAAAAAAAAAAAATATATATATATAAAATATCAGAAGTTATTAATGAAAAAAAATTTTATTTACTTTTCATTTTCAAAAAATGTGTATATGTAATTTAATAGGGGTATAAGAAAATCATGTTAGTACAATTTTTTCTTTTTTTTTTTTTTTTAATGCATAGGTTCTTCCATGTTTTGATTCAACGCGTGGTGCAGGTGGCCCAGGTACTGGAAGATTAGGGAACTGGCGATCAGAGAGAACATGTAATGGTCAAGAAACATGCCAAGAGACCTTATTGCCAACATCTGTAGTAT
The DNA here is from genome assembly GCA_010016005.3 of Zanna intricata. NCBI lineage: Eukaryota > Metazoa > Arthropoda > Insecta > Hemiptera > Fulgoridae > Zanna > Zanna intricata. The sequence goes on from JAAAKQ030491642.1 coordinate 17,284, forward strand.
TACCTGGAAAACCTGGTGATTCTCCTCCTCCCGTACCTGAATTTGTAAGTATTAAAAAACCAATTTTTTTTTTGTTTATAAATCTTAAGTACTATAAATCTTATGTCTTATAAATCTTGTCAAAAATGTATTTCACAAATGTATTTTAAATACATTGTTATTAAGCTTATAAACATAATTTAAGTATTTCTGTATTCCTTAAAATACTGTATAAGTAAAAAAAAATAGATTTGTAAAAATTTTTTTTTTATATTTTAATATATTTCAACTCATATTTACAATCAGTTCATTATTTAGAGACCAAAAGTAAATTTAACCAAAATCATTAGTGTTATGGAATTCCCTTGAATTAATTAAATAGATTCTAAAAACATCAATTTAACAATAGTAAAACAAAGATTACGCGTACACAATGATAAAGTCAGCACAACTAGGTATGAGAATCAATAAAAAATCCAGTGATAAGAATAAAACCAAAAGGTAAAATAAAAAGTAACATAAGAACAAATGACACCAGAAAAATAAACTATCATAAATATTAACATAAATACGAGTATATAGTTGATGCACAACCCAAGAATAGAAGCCTTTTCCTTATTATCGCTATTAGGTTCCTAGGACTAATATATGTAGATTGAATGTACACACGGATGTTGGTTATACATGTAACCAAAAATCTTTGCCATTGTCCAAGAGATTAAGAGCTACGTGGTTCACATTGTTATTAAGCTTTAGTTTGCATTTGGTTGCTAATGGATTGACTTCTTCCTGAAAATATGGTAATCCTAAGTACTCATAGATTTCAGTTTTCTGAACGAAACATGGTGGCTGCGTTATCATTCAGAAATTTATTCAGGAAGCCCTTAGAAGTTTGTTTTTAAGATATTTGTCAGAAGTTGTGTTTCGTATGTCTGTAAGTAGGTTTTATGATCTCTTTATACAATATTAGCTTGTCAGATACGGATAATTCTCATTTTCTGCCTATTAACCAGTATGCCTTTTTATATTTGAAATCTACATGCTTATTTTCTTCCTTAATATGAACTTTCCATGCTAGGAGTTGATCTAGGTGAATAGAAATACCGTACATTCTCAGCTCTTGTGTGGTAACCCCACCTTAATGGATTCCTGGGAAGTTTTCCCCTTTACATAAAAAAGTCAAACGATGTAAATAGAAGTTACATTAACTTCTATTTACCTTTTCTTCAACAACTCGGCTATAAGGTCGAATCATGACTACAAGTAGCTGAGACTTGAGTATGATGATAATCGATAACTATGATTTCCGTGTCATCGGCCAACAATGCAATAATGATATCATCTGTAACAGGAATATCCGCAGTGAAGACAGAGTAGAGGATAGTCCCCCTCCCCAACACTGTGGCCTGAGGAACAACCGAGTTAATGTCAAAGAAACCAAAAAACACCTTATTTTTAATCTAGGAAAAGCGACCGACCAAGACAAGTCCGAATTTCCAGATAGAATGGTTGCGGTATACTCGTTCTTAATTTAAATTGCAAAGTAAATTCGATAAGGTCTGGATACCTATCTAAACCTTATTGAACTTAGTTCTCATGCACTGACTTTCCTGGCTTATAAACCATCACTATTTGGGATAAATTTCATTCCGACGGGTAAAACGTTGTTTGAATGATACCATTAAACAGCTGAGTCATATAAATGACGGGTTTAGATAAGAGTATAGCAAGTATTTTGTTGGCAATAAATTCAAAGCCAGATGCTTTATGTGAGTTTTGCTCTTTCTCAAACACTTTTAGCACCTCCTTAGATGAGGAGGGCTTAATCGAAAATCTCATAGGAACTAGGCTTTCTAAGAAGTTCATAATATCCTCTGGCGGTGGATGTTAATTAGTTGGAAAACTAGCCACATGTCGATCTCTGAAATAACGGTCGTTGAAATTTCCTCATGGCTTTCACAAATGTAATAGTCCCTTTTTGAAAGTGAAAGATTAATGAGATAACGTCACTCCTCCTTGAAAGACTTAAGCATCGAGCAGCCCTATTTAAAGACGTCTACCCTCTGGTCTCCAGTAACAATGCAATCTCCTCTTCAGACCTCTCTTCTTTGAAATAAAGTCCATTACTTCTTGAAGGTCCGCTTCATCTTGCCTCTCACACTTGCCTCCAGGCGTTGAGCGCCGGCTTGCCTTCTGCAATACCATTATCAGGTCCCAACCGAAAAGGTAACCAAACATTTCAACTCAATGGGTACGATCAGTTCAACCTTGGTCTAGTTACTTGCGAACTCATAGGTAGTCTCCATTATTCTCGTCTTACGCAGCACCGGAAACTTTTGCCATGATGGAAATCCTGATTGGGAATTTCAGTCGTTAGAGGTATCTTTTGCTGTCATTTAGATTGCCATAAATATCGTATCGAATATCCCTGGGATAACGTTCTAGGGCCACTATCCAAATTTGCTAAAGATCCATGTTTTCTACCAGACGAGTTAATTCTGTCAGACATAATTAAATTGTCGTTTAATCAATCAGGTGTTAGTTTATCCATGTTTACGTTTTGATATGTTATAGATGTATCTACAAGCTAAGTAAAAACTAAGAACATAATAACTAATCAGATTTATCCATAATATTATCCATTCCAAACCAAACATATATCATTCACAAATAAACTGTATTTTTTATAAATACTATTAAAAAAAACCCAATAATATAACTATTAATCAGATATACAGTTTATTAATATAATGCATAAGATATAGTGCATACAAATATTCTGTATTAGTAAAATGTAAACACATGACTTGTTTTGATACCTAATAGAAATATATATACAGAACACATACAGCTAAAGCAATAAAAAGTGTAAGCTATTTCAATAAAAGTTATTAAATGTTTAACAACCTGTTTTTACATAAATTTTTTTACATGTAAATATTAACTGTTACGTTATTTGAACGTGTCGTTTTATGAGTTTACTGTCTTTTATTAATCATTAGAAGAATAGTTCTAATAATAGTTCGTTTCTTGGAAAGTACTTACAATTTATTTTGCGTTCAGTCTGAGCAATTATAAAATTAACGATTTCTACGGAAATAAATAGTAATTACGTAGTTATACTGACGTAATATTAAATCGATTCCACTCCTACACCACGCTGCATATGCATATATATGTATAGCGCTAATTACTTAATACATACAACAAATTAAGCAATTTAGTAATTCACAAACTTTAGAGGGTATTCTGATGCAATGGAGACATAAAATTTATTTCTACACATAACTAATTTTAACTATCACAGTTTGCCGAAACCTTACAACGTTATCGTAGATTAGAATACATTAAATATCATCTGTGATTATTTTCACTCCACAAATTTTTGAGCACTATAATAAACGAGGCGTCCGCATTTAATTTATAACTTAGAAATAAAATAATCATTTGTTTTGTTTTATAGTAACAATAATACAGAAATAGTAACATTGGAATATTAATAATAAATGATTAAATATTTTATGTATATAAATACACATTAAACACAACTGTAAAATAAAAAATTATTTTGACTTTGATTATAAGATTAACTTTTATTGAACTAATGAAAAAAAAATAGAGATAATATTTTTTACTCGCTCAAAAAAATCTGTACATATAATAAAATTACAACTAGTGTCGTCTCTGTTCGCCCATCACGCGGGCGACTTACTGGACACATTTAAATAAAACTTTGCAGATTTATACCTTACAGACTTAGAAGCTTGGCCATTATTTCCAGTTCAAATTATCAAGAAGTCATAAAAAAAAAATTAATGCTTTTTTTAAAATTATTTTTCTATTGGCGGCCATGGTAAAAGAAAAAAGATCTACGAGTTCAGATTTATGTACTGTCATTTGTACTGGCAAAGAATTGCCAGTACAAATGACAAATAAAGAAGTTCACAAAAAAAACAAATAAAGAAGTTCGGTTTCTTTTTTATTCAAGATACAACATTAGTAAATTATGTTCCAAAGAAGAACAAAAATGTTGTACTGATGAGTAAGTTGCATAACAGAGTG
>JAAAKQ030491653.1:0-21323 GCA_010016005.3 Zanna intricata
CACGATCTAGTATTCAAATCCGTATAAAATTTTTTATCTTTACTAGGATTTGAACCTTAGAACTCTCGACTTCAAAACCAGCTGATTTGTGATGTCGTGTTAACCACTAGACCAACCGGGTGGATTGGTAAAATAATACTGAAAAAATGTATTGTCACCAATTTTCACTGTAGCAGAAATTTCAGCTGCTGCTTTGTAATATTGCATTAATGATCTTATTTCCATGGATGGATGTATAAAAATTTGGGAAATTGCTCAGAATTTATAATGGCATTATTGACACTGTCTACACCATTAGTAACAGTAAACTATCACAAAATCTGTTCAAAGAGGATTCTGAGACAGTCACTCAAAATCATAGACATCCAAATTCACATGTGTATAGAAGATACAACTTAGACAATAGTTTTTAACTTGTGATGAAACTTGAATTTATCATTTTGAGCCAGAATCTAAACGTTAGAATATGGAATGGAAACATCTTGAGTATGTTTACCAAGAAGATGTTCAAAATCTATGCAGGAGATGGTATAATGATGCTAAAGTGCTTTGGAACTATAAGGTCGAACTTGCAATTATTTGGAAGATTGATCAACAGTAAGTACTGTTATGACAAGCTGGAAAAACAAAGGAAAACCTATAATAAAAAGGAAACATCCTAATTCTCTCTCAAAAGATGTAATTTTTTACACCTTTTAATACCTGCCTCTATACTGCTCAAAAGATACAGGAAGCTATTAAAAAATTGGGTTGGGAGGTGATGCCACTCACCTCTCTTTGTACCAACCTTCCATCACCAGATATTTTTTAGGTGTGGTTCTCTCACAGTCCTTACATGGCACCACGTCTGTCAAAAATGAGGTACAACAGTGACTCAGACACCAAGATGAAAAATTCTTTGCTACTGCAAGACCTTTTACAGAAAGTTAAGACAAATGCCTAAATGTGACCATTACTATTCAGTTATGTAGAAAAGTAGTATTTCAATGTCATTGAATAATCATTTTTCTGCGGTTATTTGTCTTTAATTATTGATGAATCGTAAATATCATTCTGAAGGTTAAATATAGCAATAATGCTATATTTAGGTGAAGATTCTATGGCCCAATTTTAAAAGTCCTTCACATTAGCTTTTATTAAGGCATTAAAAAAAGATTTGTAGTTGAAATTAAGATCAATTGTATAATTAAAATTCAAAAAATATAAGAACAGTATTTTCCAAATTTAAAAGACATAAAATACATATTTTCAGAATTCACATCCTTACAAATACAATAATTCTCATTATAAACTGAAACTTTTTCTTGAAGTTCTATAATATGAACACAATACTGAAACAAAATTTTTGATCATTCATACATTTCATCATTTCTCTTTAATTAAATCAATTTAATATAATTTCCATAAAAAAATAATGCAAGGGCTATATTACCTTACTAAAATTACTGCTAACATTCTCTCATTCATGATGTGTATAAACAATAAATTTACAACACCAAAGATTGAAACCTAAAGTGTATAACAATACTAATAATAATGAATACTAATTTCCTAATGTCAACTTTTCATTCACATACGCCAGAGTTCGTTGTTTCTGTTAGTATAGTAGTCAAATAAAAACAATAAATGGCAAGTGTATAATGAGTGGTACTCTCATGAACAGTTTTAAATTGATAAAGACTAACTTTTAACTAGGTGGACAGTCAAGTTATTGAAAGATCACTTTTAACTAAAACAGTAGTGTTAGATGGAGTGTTTTATCTAATTTAAACATTAAAATGATGTAGGTACTTTATATATACATATTATTTTTATTTTATATGTACAAGTTATGGCGATTTAATTCCATAAATGCACTTGTCAAAAACATACATTCAGAATCTTATATTAGCAGCAGCTCTTGTCTTCAAAGCACTCTTTACTATCAGGTTTCTGCTTTTAGAATCAGGCCCACAACTCTTTTCCAGAATACTCCTAAATTCTTTAATAACATTATGGTGAATTTTAGTGATGAGAGAAAATCTTCATTCTTTAAATTAAAATCTTTAATTCTGATACCAGCAAAAAATCACATGAGGCTAAATTAAGTGAATAAGCTGCATATAACCTAATTCCAGTAATCAGTTTTTTTGGTCAAAACTCAATCAAGATGAGAATTCTGAGACAGTGCATTTTTGTGATGGATAATCCTCTTTGAGCCACAAATCATGTCTTTATCTAAGCAAGTGTGAATAAGCAAGTGTAATAAATTGTCTATTGGATCGTACAAAATTTTATACTCTATCCACATTTGCATTTGTCAATTTTGTTTTTGGCTGCCTTTGAGGGTTATGAAATCTTCTTTGAACCTTCTATACTTTTGATGACTCTCTCGGATCATCTATACCATATTAACACTTTACAACTGCTCCAATATTTCAGCAACAGTTTTGGTAATTTTATGTTACACACCGGTCTATATTTTGGCAACTTATTTGTATGCCAAAGTTTACAAGAACATCTTTATTGTTTTCACAACGGCCAATGATAACAATGGTATATCAGCTAAATTTTTAGATAAAGAATTTAAAAATACAATTAGTCATGTGATTCCAACCTACAAACAAGCAGGTGACACTCAATATACAGTCATCCAGGAATTAGATTTTCACACCTCATAATTATGCTTTTTACTTTAGGTAGAAAAAATGAAATATATTACTTTAGACTAGTGTCCAATAATAATTTCTTTTTACCCGAATGTATTTTGTACTCTTTTTAACATTATATACAATATGCTTAACATAAAAAATGTATATTATATTTTATGATAATGATAAAACTCCACAAATTAATATTACATGTTATCAACTGATTTCATACTTATATAATACCAAAATATTATCTGATTACATATTATCAACATTTATATATAAATAATAATAATGTAAATTAACAAAATAAATAATTTTTAAAATTATATACAAAATAATTTAAAAAAGGTTAAGAAAATAATTTAACAATATTCATCTATTAACTAAAATATTGTCTGTTGAGTTGGAAAAAAGGGGTAAAGATAAAAAAAAAAAATTAGATAAATAACCTAAAAAAAATCTCCACTAAATTGAAGATTTATGTTTTTACGAAGAAATATAACAGAACAACAGAATCTTAACATTCCATGGTTATACATAGCTTTTTATAAATGTGTATTTCTTTTGTTTAAAATTTTAAGATTTCTTACACCATTGGTAATTAGTAATGAAAAGAATAAACACTAAACAACAAAACTAAGTTTAAATACACTTAAAATAACAGATACATTAGCATACACAACTAAAGAAATCCTTTAAAAGCATTTTGAAAAATTTACTAAATAAAATTGAATTGCATAAACGAATAACAACATGTATATAAAAATAATACCAACCATAAAAGAACAATTTTACTATAAATTACAGAATAATTACGTAAACCATGGAGCAAAAAAAAAAAAAAAAAACAAACTTTTTTAGTTAACAAAAACAGTAGAAACTTCTATTAAAATTTTTATGAACAATAAGTTATATGACGAAGATCCTGAAATCCTGTAATAAAATAACGCTTCATATTAAATAAAGTAAATTATTGATACCTTTATACTACTATTATAATTACTAACATATACTAACTACCACAGTTTATTACAATAAACAATTTAAGACTGCCTAAGCACTGCTATGCTTGTTTCAAGTATAAAGATTAATCTATATTTTACCTTATGTGTTTCATATAAACTATGGAAATGATATGCTTAACTAAGAAAAAACAAACAATTATTGATTCACTTTGAATTGAACAGATGTAAAATAATTAATCTCTAAAATATTTTATATACAAATTATATTTCTTTTCACTTAATCCTGGTAATGATTAATAAATTTCAAGTAAATGAAAATACACTGATATTTTGTTAGTACCACATGCATAATTATAAAAAAAAAATATAAATATCATCTACAAGAAATTAAACTTTCAAACTCTATATCTACAAAAATAACAAATTCAGACAAATTTCGAGAAAATTAATGTTTATATGTTTAAAACATAAGTTAAATCTTAAATAATATAACAGACAGTGACTACTAACTAATTAAATAGTCTACATTTCTAATCTTGCCGCTATTATAAGTAGCTGAAACTGATTTTGACAACTGTTTGTGATGTCTGCCAAAATTTTGTTTAAACAAAATTTAAAATTACTTTTAACTGTATTTGAAGTTGCACATTACTCATTAACTTTGAGCAGCAGAGAAATTCAAATAGTGCCTAAGAAAAGATTTTATTTGGACAAGACCTTCAAATTTTGAATTTGAAATGAGGTCCCCCCCCAAATAGCTTTTGCTATACCACATTAAGTAAACAAAATTTAAAATATTAATATAAATAGTACAATGAAAAATAAATCTGTAATAATAAATAAACAGCACTCAACTTTATAACATTAAAAAAAATGTAAATAATTTATAAGTTAAAAAAAAAACAAATTGAACTATTAATACAAAAATAAATATATTATATTCAGCACATTTATTATTAAACTGTTAATAGAAAAATAGTTAACTACAACTTCACTGTTAGAATGTATATTACACTAAGGACTACTGCTTACATATTTACAATATATAGAGAATATTATATTTTACTTATTTTATAACACTTTTAACTTAACAGCTATGAATGTTATAATTTATCATTTGATTAAAATCAAATTGGAAGCTTTATGAGTACACAAACATCTTGTAGTGTACAATAAAATAAAATAGATATTTAATTACTTAAAAAAAAATATTCTTCCTATGAATTAAAATATGTCATTACATTAAAGGTAATGCATATGTTTACATCACTACTTTACAACCGTTTAGTTAATTATATTTTCTCCTTATCAATTAATATAAAATTAGATTTCTCTGGTCTGATTAAGAACACAACAGTATTAAGAACAATAAGTTAAAATATTTCACTCCCTACATAGTAGAGGTTTCTGAGTAATCATGCACTCTATTTCCTGTCCAGTAGCTATACAGTAAGTATGATTGTGTCCAGTTGTTATGCCTATCAGATTAAGCCAGTCCTTGTAATCTTCCATAAATTAGAAGTAAAGTAATGCTTTACTGTACAGCCAGTTGCTGTGGTTAAAAATTATTATGGTTATTTATGAGGCTTATAGGTAAGTATATAAGATACACTTGCTCCTTATCAATTAATTAAATAATATAATACTAAACCTCTCTGGTCTGCATGTCTGTCAAAGTTAAGATTAATTTAACAAGTTCAATGACTAAAATCATACTTTATAAAAAATTTGAATTTGGCATATTTCACCCCTATTTATTATTGTTAATAATAATAAACTTATGTAAAAAAAATATAGCCACAATTTCTGATTAACCCATTCGAATCCTTACGCCCAGAGGTCGTATGACAACCGTAGGTCACAAAGCTACAGTGCTTCATTTATATACATGCATACATTTCAGACTGTAGCTCATAGATTGTATTGTAATATTCTGAAGTAAAGTGCTGACATGATTTTCATAAATTCCCTTTCTAGCCTCACTCATGGTTTCCTATTGAAATAAAATTATCTTTTGGTTTTTTGATGACTTTGGTAGCCATCTTGGCCTTTCATCCGGAGGTCCCAGGTTCAAATCCTGGTCAGGCATGGCATTTTTCACACACGCTACAATTCATTCATTTCATCCTCTGAAGATATAACTTAATAGCAGTTCCGGAGGTTTAAAAAAAAAGTAGCCATCATGGTGGAGAAAAGGCTTTGTGGTAATGATGAGGAAAAGAAGTGACAAAGTGTCAAGTGTTTGAAACAGTGATAATGAATACAGCAATTTTTCTGATGATAAATCAAAGTCTGAAGAAAGTTTAGTGATAGTTATAGTGAATCTAGTGTTGAAGTTAGTGAGGAAAGTGATGATAATAATGATGATGCACCAGGCCCTTCTAAGCGCGTACGTACTGCAACAAAGAAGAAACACAATGATTGGAATCTGACAAAAACTCAAAATAACCCCATTATATATTCTTTTACTGAACATAGTAGCGTTTGTGAAGATATATTAAATAACTTTGAGTCAGATCCACCTTCAGAACTTCAAATTTTTTTGTAATATATGGAACTTTTGTTGATAAAACTTCTGATGAAACTAATGCATCGACTACAAAGCACTCTAACAATCCCGTTAGGAAAAAATTGAAAGATCATTATAAATGGTTTCAAACTATTGCAAATGAAAATAGGGCTTATTTTTCTTTAGTAATTTTGATGTCGCAGGTGCAACAATTGCATATCCAATTGTATTGGAGTAAAAATAGATGCACTGACACACCTATATTTTGTAAAACAATGAGCAAAGAAAGATTCAAGCTAATTTCACGTTTCTTGCATTCCACTACTGACAACAATGAAAATGATAAAATAAAAAATTATGCCTATCATACAATGTTTTTCTACAAAATTTTCCCAATTATATCTCCCTTCTCAGAACATACCTGCTGGGGATTTAAATAAGATTTTTAAGACAGCTATGTAGGCATTTTAAATATACATCATTGGGTTAAGAAACTTCTAAAGTTTTTATTTACTGTTATTATTTTTACAGCATATAAAGAGAATTTAAAAATATAAAAATTCTTGATTAAAAATTCAATATGTATGAATATCTATAATTCTCCGGAATAGTTTAATCTACTCATGAGATACAAACAATAACTTAAATAATAAGATAAATTATTCTACTACATTTTGGAAAATATCATATGAGGCGAATAATAATCTGTAATTAATTAAATAATGGGATAGTTTAAACTCCTCTTATTCTAACTACAATCCCTCAGAACAGGAAATTTTTACATAGGATGGAAACATAAATTATAGGAACATTCTATCTTAAAGGCATTTACACTTATCTTTTAATATGTTATCACAGTGCATGTTTGTTGGCGATCTGATTAATGTTATTCTTAAAAAATGGAAAAACTACTTTCATATGTAACAAAAGCCATGATTATAATAAAAAGTTATAAGTGAAGTGGATTCCCATTTTCTTCTTAGCGAGTCTAACCTATTTTTGCACATTATCATTACAAGGTTATTTAAATGAAAGTGGTAATCAGTTGTAGAAGTGATCTTAATTTTTAACCACATCAACTGGCTGTGTAGTGGAGCATCACTTTACTTGTAATTTAGGGGTACAAGGTTTAATCTGAAAGACACAACCATAAAGTTATTGTCCCAGGAAAAAGTCCCTGATTACTCAATTAGTAACACCTACCACACTGCACCAAAGATTGTACTACATGTATGGTTTTGGCTATAGTAATTCAACAGTAATATCAATAATAATTGAACTTCCATTCATAGTTAGGAATCAAGATTACGAAAAATGAGAGGGTAATGAGAAAGTATGATTCTACTCATGGAGTACCCATAAGCCAAATAATGCCATGCTGAAGAAAGCTTCTCCAGAAGAAAGCTGGAAAGAATGGGTTAGCTTTAACTCCTTTATTCTAACTACTTACCCTTGGAACATAATGCATTTTTACAAAAGATATGAAAATTACATTACTGATCAATGATATTTATTAAGACATTAAATATTTCTGAAAAAATTGCTTATCTTCCAGAAATGAAAGCGCCCTCAAAAACAAATCTGTATCTGGGTTAACAATCATGGATTGATAACCTAGATAAAGATTAGATTTTAAAGGAACAACATAATCCCCATCCCCAAAATTGCGTAGCATGAGAAATTAGGCAACTGAAAATAGAACATAGACAGGTAGGGCAGTCTCTAAATAGAGAGAATTTAAAAAATCTACTTTTTTATGTTTGTCCAGAAATGAATTCCTTAACCTATGATTGTAAAACTAGTCAACATAGCTTTATCAAGCTCTCATATGATAAAAGTTTTCTGTTTTCAGTTTTTCATATTGATCACCAGGAAGTGGTGTATAATGAGACAGGTGACAAAATGTGGCTCAGTATGAGGTATATCCTTGAATACCTGGATAAGAGGAAAAACCTAATTTATATTCTGCTTTTTGGTAGGGATAAGGAGGAAAGAAAAAATGACAGGCAGAGGATAGATTTTGCACCACTTACTAAGCAGGTTAAAAACAGTGTGGCCGAGGAGAAAGCTGGAAAAGGTTATTCCTTTAGGAAGGAAGAAAAAAGAGCTGCAGTTAAGAATAAAAGGAACAGCAGCAGTGGAAAAGTGACAATCACAGAGAAACTAGAGGAGTAGAGGTCAAAGTTGAAATCCTTTTTACACGTTAAGGTCCTTGACTGTAAGATGAAAACAAGCAGGAGTTCTTGCAGCTTCGGGAGAAAATAAGGAAATGTTTAAAATTGCTCATTAGGACTGATATTTGGAGAGTCACAGATAGCTATTGTGTTCACAACAAATAGGGCAGCTGCAATCCTTGTAGGTAGAAAGCAGATTAGAATTGGCTGGGGATTATGGAGGATTGTAGTGAGGGAAAAGGAAGATAGGAATTTCTGTTGTTGGAAGGGGGGGGGCACATAACTTCAAACTGCGAAGGCATAGACTGTAGAAAGATATGCTTCAATTGTGATTGGAAAGAACATAAAAAAAGCTTCTGTTAAGAAGCAGCCAAATGCCCATTATCTGCAAGGGAGGGACATAGGTCTGGAAGCAGGAATTGTGGAAAATCTCGGAAATGAGAAAACTACAGGAAAACTGAAATAAGAGCTGTCCAGGATGAGATGGGGGTCAGCTACCATTGAGCAACAGGTTAATTTTCTGTTAATAAATGAATCTAGGGCAGGGACCAAAATAAGAATGACTGGTTTATCAATGAGAGGAAAAATATGGATGTTCCCAATCCTTAGTTCTGGAGCCAGTAAGATTTTATATGGATTGAGCTTTTTGAAGTAGTTCTGACAAGCCGCTATTATTCACTGAATGTGGCTCTGGAACAGTTTCAACCCCAAGATGAAGGTGCTAGGTGGGGGGGGGGGAACATATCCAATGTAGGAAGTGCATAATTTTTGTTTCCTAACATGCGATACATGATTTTAATCTGTTTTTGATGCTGAAAACAAATATGAACTCAAAATCTTTCTGTCACAAACCATTTTTGAAAACTGTTTAAATTTTAATTAAAAGATTTTTTGTTCAATATATAGTTAGCAACTTAAATTCTTATATTGTATTTTGTTAGCTCATTTTTTATTGTTTAACTTGGTTAACATAATTTGTACGCTATAAATAAACAATACTAGACAAAGAATTAAATCATATCATAGTCACACATTATGAAATCATATCTAATACTGAGTAGTAAGCATTCATGGACAAGATTAATCATCTCTATGCAAGTCAAAACATGTAGCTGAAAACACAGCTGTGTTGTTTATACTAAGCATTGGATTTAGAAATGAATGAATTTTGTTCAATCTTACTGCTGTCTAAAGTTTGTTAACAGTATGGTGTCATAATGCCTTGAAATTGTGTAAATGATATGGATATGCCTTTTGTTATGTATGTAGTGAGTTTACTGTAAAATCAAATAGAAAAAAAATTACAACTTTAATTAAAAAAGCATATCATTTGTACTTTCAATGTAAAATTAGTGATTAAGATAAGACATAGTCTCCTCATATAGTATGCACTAATTGTTCTATATAATTAAGAGGATGGCTAAAAGGTACACAGGCTAAAAGGTGCCATTTGGTGTACCTGTGGTTTGGCGTGAACCAAAGGATCATGTAACCAACCAATTGTTGTTACTTTTGTTTAACAAGTGTGTGTGGAATTTCTAAAAAATCTAAACATACAGAAAAATATCCTTCATTGCAATTTGCAATCAGGGCTATACCTCACAATAAAGTTACTCCATTTGGTGACCCAGTAAATACATGTTTAGAAAGCAACGATCAAGAATCAGGCAGTACTGAAGAAGAAAACAATGATTTTGATTTTGAGTTATCTTCCAATAAGCTACATCTTTAATCACAAGGTAAATTAAATGATTTGGTTAGGGATTTACTACAAAAAAAATATAAAAATTTTCGGCTTTCAAGCTGACAAAAGAACTTTCTCAGTACTTTATTGATGAGCTTATGTTGCACTTAGAACAAGTTCATAAACCTGAGGACTAGTGCCTTTTCATAAATTTGACCAAGTTTAGTTTAAAAGTGGTTCTACTACTACATAACGTAACAAATATCCTGATACAGATTGCTTATAGTATTAATTTGAAGGAGACATACAATGTGATGGAAGACATTCTTGAAAAAATAAATTATAAAAACAGCTGGAACACGTGTGGTGATTTGAAAGTTATAGCTATTTTGTTAGGCATGCAGTTAAACTATACAAAAGTACAAGTTCTTTTGCCGGCCTCTGTGACATGAATGATAGCGTTTTGGCCTTTCATCTGGAAGTCCCGGGTTTGAATCAGTCAGGCATGGCATTTTTCACACACCCTTCAATTCATTGATCTCATTCCTTTGAAGATATACCTAATTGTAGTTCCGAAGGTTAAAAAAAAAAAAATTACAAGTTCTTTGTGAATGGGACAGCCAAGCTAGGGATAAACATTATGTTACCAAAGAGTGAAAAGAATGAGTCAACTAAACTCCAAATGGGAAAAATATTCACAGCCTTTTGTTGAAATCAAAAAAAATATTCTTACTCTCTCCTCATATCAAGTTAGGATTAATGAAAAATTTTATAAAAGCAATGAAGAAGGATAGTCCCAGACTTTTGTACATCAGGCAGAAATTTCCATATGTCAGTGAAGGAAAAATAAAAAAGGAATATTTGTTGGTCCTCAAATAAGAGAGTTGGTCAAGGATGATTTACTTAACTCATTGTTAAATAATGTAGAAAGTGCAGCTTGAGATTAATTTAAAGACATTTACAAACATTATCTCAGCAAACTAATCCGACATTTACCACAATATTGTTAATACTTCTTACTTCATACAGAGCTATAATATAGTTCAATACATGGGATAAACAATGTCTTTGAAAATATATTTTCTCCATTCACATCTTGATTTTTTTCTCTGACAACCTCGGAGATATAAGATGAATGTGTCCACCAAGACATTTCGGTGATGGAAAGCCTCTATAAAGGGAAATTAAATACTTACAAGCTAGCTGATTACTGTTGTAGATTACTTTGAGAAGTGCCTTAGCTATTTATAAAAGAAAAGTATCAGCAAAATCATTCTAACACAGGTATGGCCATGCTAGTTGCACAAATCTTTCAAAGGACAATTGAGGTTTACTTTTTCTGATGTTCACAGCACAGTAAAGGAGGAGATTTCAGTGATGGAAATTTCTTTATTCATCAAGCAAGAATTGATTGTAGTTCCTGGTAATTTGATTTTAGGAATGGAATATCTACCAGAGATGCAATTAGAAGGGTAATGAGACAAACAGGATGACAAGGAAGACATCATAAGAGGAGAATTCTGGCTGTAATTATCATAGATGTGCACCTTCAACAGTCTAAAATGGCAAGATGTAAATAAGGACTGAGAAAAAGATCAATCAGTCCATATTTAAGAAAGATAGCACAGAATTATCTGTTAGGGCTGTTATTGAATCTTCTGGGGAAGATCAGCACATTTTAAGGATCAGCCAGAGTGAACTTTGATTTCGTTTTTTGGTCCTTCTTATGGAATCTGACATACAATGGTGTGCTGAGGCTAACTATCCAGAGGATGTGCATCTTATCACTTTTTTGGATGATCTAGCTAGGGTAATAATAAAAACTCAGGATGCTGCGAGGGAGGTAGAAAAAATGGTCTTAAATCAAGTAAAAGAATGGATAACTGATAAAGGTCTGGAGGTGGCAACTGATACAACAAAGGCCATACTCATGATTGGCAGGGAGTGTCCAGCCAGATCAATTGAGACTGATGAGGTGATCTACTTTCTGCCATAGTCAAGTATTTGGGAGCGTGGTCAGACAGAGTAAGGTCTTTTCGATACCATATTAAAGAGATTGTCCAAAAAAAGGATAGAATGGTGAAAACACTTAGTTGAATTATATGTAATACTTCCAGGCCTAGGTACTTCAAGAGCAGGACTTACTCTCATTGTTGCAAATTCTGTCATACTTTACACAGTACTGGTTGGCGGTACAGAAAGCAAGAGTAAGTTTAGAATAAGTCCTATGCAGGCTGGTATTATGAGTCTGTAGCAGATATAATAGGAAAATATCAACAGATGTGATGTTTGCTTTCCATTGATCTCTACTGGCTCAACAAAGAAATGAGAATAGCAATGATAAAAGGAGAGAAACAAGAATTTTCTGTTAAATAGGTGGCATGCATCTGTGGACAAGAAAGCTTATATTAGGCAATTAGGCTGTAGATTATAAGCAAATTTGATGAAGTAAGAAATGAGCTAACTTAAATTCTGATGGACTCTGTGAGGTTTAAGCTCACATCTAAAAGCTAGAAGGAAGAGTGATACCAAATCATGCCTGTACTGTAGAAAGATGTATATAGTAGAACAAACAATATTTGAATGTATAAAATGTAAAGAGAATGAAAAATATGCTATCAGCAGATAGAATTTTAAACACTGCTAATGTTAATCATCCATGCTTGTGTCAAGAGAGAATTGGGAGGAAACTGAGGGTATGGTAGTAAAGATCTTGAGAACAACAGATGCCGACAAACAGTAAGGAAAAGTCAGTGCCTGAGAATGGATAGCAGGAGCCCTTCAGATGTGGTAGTTTTATTAATTATTTTCTGAGAACACCACAACTTCTATTTCAGAGGCCAGGTGCACGGAATCCTGAGGAGTTTTTTACTACAGACAATATAAGAATTATGAACATGCCTGATGATTAGATCCAGTTCTTATGTGAAAGAGAAGAGGTTTTTAATCGTTGAAAATCTGCCTCTATCATCAGCATGGCAGGCTAGATGGTGTCTGAAAAATTTTCCCTTTTTCTACAAAAAAATAGTTTCTCTTAAGTAGAATTAGCTGACAATAATAATGTAATAAGTTTATTTTGTATTTTTAAAATACAAAAATAAGACATAACCATTACATACTGAATAAATGCCAATGGCGTGTGTCCAGTGTCTGCAAGAACTACTAGCTAACATTGTTTTTAAAATGTTTAAAGATATAGAATCATAAGATTATTTTATTTTAAATCACATCATGGACACTTATGGCTGCAATATCACATTTTACACAAACTTTTTTTTTTCTTTTTACTATAACTATTTTTAATTTTATTTATTATTGTTTATTTTTAAAATATAACAATACCTTCCTCTTGTTTTTCCAGCAACATACTTATGAACTGCTAGATCATAAAAGATATATACAAAGAACTGTGTAAAACAGCACAGTACACTAACTTAACTCACATTATACTAAATGAAGATATATTGCTGATGTCATCATTGTCCTATCACTCGCTATAGGATGATCCTATCAGAATGCATGAGCTGTAGAGGTATTGCTAATTTCTAACCCTCACTTCCTATTTTTACTTTTGAACATATAAAATTAGATAGCACTGTGAACTAGGGCAGTTATAATAACAATAAATAATTTGCATTTAAATAAAAATTACAGTCGATAGGAACTAGGATAATGAACTTACAATTATGTACAATGTAATTTGCAGTAATTACCATGACACATATAATCAGGAGTTGTTTATAAGTATTATAAATCTAAATTTATTCATATAATGGATATTTAATGAATAAATAAAACTAAGAACAATACTTATCACACTACACTGTACAACTTCGTTATTACAGCACCCTACTTAACATCAATTTAGTTCATAATTTTTTTAGCACTCACAACTACTTATCATTACATTTTCATAGTATCAACAAATCTGAATAACTTGAAACAACACATACGATTTTTATAACATGAACCTACACTAGTTATAAATGAAAAACCTTGCAAACATGTAGGTCAGTGAATTTGATTTAGGATAATGTTCTCTAATTCCTCTGAAAAGCTCCATGGTAGTGGTAGAAAGCAAGTTTTTTTACCTGGAAGGTTCTCAGTTGAAATCCTTGTCAGACATGGAAATTTTTTGCCAAAAAAATCTAGTAAATTAAAAAAAGTCTGTAACTATGAAAAAAGAATAAATAAATTAAGCTACTTTATGGAATTTGCAGAGTTTAGAAAAGGATAGCAGATAGTTTATTTGATAAACCTGAATATTTTACCATACACTGTAAATTACTATTTAAGTGTGTACAATTTATTTTTTTCATAATTCATCAATTTAATCTAGTATAAAATTTTATAATTTTTTTTGAATTGGATACAAAGTGACATAATCTTTCATGTTACAGAGTACACAATAGCCTATGCAAAACAGTGATATACATAAGAGTTTCTTTAAGATTTGTCAATATTTACTAAAGTTATTACAACATTTTTACATACAAACAATGATTTACATTGATCTTAGTTTCAGTTTCTCATTAACATAAATATATGTTTTTGTACTCAAAGTTTTGGGTGATATGAAATAAGATTTACTACTTGACAATAGGACAAATAAATGACAAAGAATATTCATTTGATTGCTTGGCCTCCTGCATTATTAGTATTTATTAAGTATGGGTTATAATGCGATTTACATAAGCCTACATGAAAATTACTTAGCAGCAGTTTGCCCAATTACTTATATAACAGGTGTATAAAACGAATATTAGTTTTAATTTGTTTTATCTCTTGGATGAGCTGTTATTAATTAGTCCTACTACTAGCTTTGAAGCCTTCAAACTGTTATATGCAAGCCAATTTCATAATCAAAATATTACAACATTTAATCTTAGCGGTAAAATTAATACACACATAATGTCTGTATCTAAGATCAGAAAATCCCAATGAACCCTAACAATGAGAAAAGGACTTCTCAAAATTAATTTTTACAATATCCTGATAAGACAGGACATGACAATAACCAGAAATTTGCCCTAAAATTTTTCACGCAATTTTCTGACAGACAGCAAGTCTAAACAAAACATTTTTGCTGAAGCAAGCATAACAAGAGTTGCTTATTTAAAAGTGATGTGTACATGGCTTTTTCAACTGAAAGATAAAACAGAGAATTTTATTTAACAAGATGATCCACTTCCTCACTGACACTATGTATTCCCCAGTTGCTGGATTGGTCAGTATGAACCCGATTAAGAGATTTTTCCTTTGATTATTTTTTATGATGATTTCTTTCCTTTGTAGGTTTATGAAGGAAAATACAACCCCACATTTATACTAACTACTGATCTATTCGATTTGAAGCAGCTGTTGCTTCCGTTAATCCAGACATGCTAGTTAAATTAAACTCTCCTAATGGTTGGATGTGTCATGTGACAAACGCTAAGTTGTAAGGGAAAACTGTAGGAGTTACTACTATTTCATTTTAGTTTGTGATTCATTACTGTTAAGTCAAATTCAAGAGATATTAACTGGTTTAAAATCTTGAAATTCTTTTTTGAATATTCTGTATAACTGTCATGTATCTTGTGTTAAGTCAATTTAAACGTTCTTTATTTTATGATTTTTTAATGTTTTACATGTCACCACTTCCACTTAACTTATTACATCAATAAACAATAAGGTTAAAAACACTCCAAAGAAAAGTTAATTACAGTAACAAATTGGGAAAAACATTACATGACAGTACATTAACTATACAAAATAACTTTTCTAAAATAATTTTTAGTTTTTTCCAGTACACATTTAATAAAAAATAAATAAATAAACACAAGTTCAAAATATTTTAGCTAAATTGGCTGGAAAGTTAAAAAGGAAATTTTCATAGTTTTGGTCAGCAAAGGTTAACATATTTTTGTGTTTTCAATTTAGCATCTGCAGTTCTTTAGGTTAAGATAAATTATCTGTATTATTGTAACCACAACAATCGCAACTTTTATTGAAGGTAATATATTATATATATAATTTATTTTTTTATAAATATACAAATATATGTTCAGGATTACTGTTCTTGCAGATACTAAATTGTCCATTACCATCAATAAAATCACCAGAGACTCTAGGCACATTAAGGGAAAAATGAATTTTTAATGACATCTGGTGAAAAGAAACATTGAAGATTATTTTTAAATTGTAATAAACTGAGTGCTTCACTTTCTTTGTTTACTATGTTTGGAGTGGGATGGAAGCAGTAATTATTGAAGGAAATTTTTTAAAAAAGAATATACACTGTTTATTCTGAAAAATGTTATACATTATATGTACAATTATTATTGGTATTTCTATTATGCTGTATGTGAGCGAGTTTAAATAATATATTTCATACATTTCCATGTACATAGGAAATAATTTTCATTGAGCTTCAATGTATCTTAACAGTAACTAGGTTAAATGAATCAATAGTGTTTTTTTTAAATTATCTGACACTTTTTGAATTTAGATTACCTATAAATTTTTCCTTCTAGTTCTAATTTGCGTAAACTCTAGTAAGAAAGCAGAGACAAACAAACTTTCTTAAAATTACATAGGCCAGTTAGATAAAAAAATCAATTCGTTTAATACAATCTCATTAATTAGTGGGCCACAGATATAAGTTTTTGATAATAAACTGATGTTTTAAATAACCTGTTACACAAATTATATTAATTCCTGTTCAAAATAAATTCTTTGCTTAAATCAGTATAAGGATAAATAAAATGTAAAATTTTTTAATCCTAACCCATTTTGGAGAAATAGAGAGACTAATGGAAATGTTAGAATACATAATGTTATGTAAGCTAGATTAGCTTACATGACGAATGATAGAATAACAAGTATATACAATTTGGTGCTAACTGATTGAGTTACATACATCATGTCTAAGTTCACAAAAAAGTTTTTACTACCCTTCAGATCTTTCATTTTAACTGTGAAACATAATTCACCAACTATCTCTGACAATAAATTAATAAATGATCTATTTAAAATAGGGATCAATATATATAACACTAATTAACGAGAATCAGTTAATTCTTATATTAAATATTTCTCATACTTTAATTTTTTTTTTTTGATAACTGCATGCTTTAACGCAATAACCAATTTTTATTGTGTTTATATTAGATGATTTATAAACATATAATTCACATATTAATATTTCATATATTGTACTTATTGCAGATAAAGAATATAAAAAGAGAAAAGTAAATTATTTTCCTTTAATATTTTATTGATTTTTATAACACACTGATCATGCCAAAAAAAAAAAATTTCTAAAGCAAATAACATTTAAATAGTTTAAATGTGTCATAAATCAAGAAAATAAATCTATAAAATAATAAACAATAATTTAAACTGATACACTTAGATGATAAAAAAATGATTGATTTTAAACATTTCTTTTTAAAACTAAAATACAATAAAGATTTAAAACATTATTACAACAGTTTAATAATAAAACATTATTTTTCTTGTGGAATAATTCATCATGCTATTTGTATATTAAACATTTTTTCATTCTTAATTTAAGAGATATTTAAATTAAGAAACATGCTGTGTATTTGAACTTCACATATCTGTTAATATTTAATTTGAATATCACTAAGTTACAATTTAAATTTAAAAAAAAGAAACATTTTGTAAACAAAATAAAGGTAAAAACTTAACAAAAATACTACCCTGAAAATTAAAAAAATATATATTTACAAACATGCATTGATATTTTAATAATAAATCGCACACAAACATAACAATATAAAACTAAAATGTTCTCATTTACTCAAATTATTATTTTATGTCACTTACAAAACTGAATGATTAAGTCTCTATGAGAAGTTAATTAATAAAGCTAATAATTTACTAATTTAATCATCTTCAGTAATTCGCTGATACACAGAACCAAACTTAGCCATGTACTTTTTAATGAAGTCTCTTGCTTTATGTTTAACATTATCATTACACTCTAATTCATCAACACTACGGCAATGTTTTAACTCTTTTAACATTACAAAATGGGTCAACTGAAAAAGAAACAAATAAAAGAGAATTATATACTTTCTTGATTAATTGAAAAATAAAAAAATTAAAACATTTTCTTCAAATGCCATTGAATCTTTAATAAACTATGTTTAATAATTTACAATTGACAATTCCTTTCAACTGTTGATAATGCAGACCAAATTTCAAGTTATAATGAACATGTTATCAGCAGATTTAGAAAAGAAAGAGTAAACGAGAAGTATAGTTGAAAATAAAATAGTCTGACCACCTAATGGATTATTATACAGTAAATTCATTAGAATACGAATAGGAAGTGATAAAAAATTATTTTAGTCAAAATTAATCTACATGAAAAAAAATACAATATTTTTAAGAAATAAGGAAACATACTCTGTGTAAATTTAAGCTGCAGTAAGAGGTTAATTTCAAAAGAAGTAAAGTAAAAGAAGGCAGCAGAGTGCAGAACAGTTAGTTAAGATATATTTGTCAGAAAAAGAATTGGAATAAAATTTAACTTTTATGAGTGAACCTAAAAAAGTAAGAAGTATGGTCATTCCAGGTCTGGAAATACACAGTAACTCTGCTAAAAAATTTTAAAATGTACAAGTATAGTAATAAGTTCTATTTTATGTAAAATTATTATTTTAACAAACATCTATAATTTTTCTCTTAGAATCAAAAAGTTGAATGAAGTTGCCATTTGAACTACTGATTAACAATATATTCATTTTCATAAAGAATTTTGTTCTACAAAAATAATTATCAATAAAAAATAAATTAATACATTTAAAATTGTCTTTTATCACAATTAATTACACACTTAAAAGTTATAAGACTAAAATAGAATATTATGAAATTAGGAACTCTGCAACTATAAATTATCAATTTTAACATCAAAGTAACATCATACTTTAAAAAAAAAAAAAAAATTATATGACCTCAGATATCTTTTGCATGTATTTTTAAAAAAGATTACAAGATGACTTAGAAGCTATCATGCTAATCATTACACCATTTGAATGGCCAAAATGGGATAAATTTAACTAATTTTGGACTTTTCAAAAGCTTCAAGGGCTAAACTGAGTCCCTCAACATCAATGCACTGGTCAGCAATAACAAACAACAATAATTAACAATCCATCCAGATTAACACATTTTATTTTTTGGTTTGTGCTATTTCAAAATTATATTACTTAAAAATGAATCATTTAAAAAAAAAAATTTCTGTAGATATACAAAATAATAATGATAATATACTAATCCAAGTAAGAATACAAACTAAAAATTTTTTCTATTAACAGTATCATTATATTTTATTTGTTTATACTGTGGCAGTGTTTGTCAACCTGGGGATTACAATCCCCACAGGGGTCGTGAAATTAGTCTACAACAATGAAATTATTTTATGAGAAAAAATCATTTATTATTAACATCTTACATACATTTATAAATACACATGTAAAGAAAATAAATTGAATGATATGGTAACATTTGTTTCTCATTTAAAAGTTTCTCCATATATGGACCCATGTTAGAAATACAGAAAAGCAAATTGTTTTCAAGTGCTAAAAGACAATTCCTATATTTAGTTTTTAGCACAACCATAGAAAAAACTCTTTTCATAGAGATAATACATGGTGAAAGGGATTAATATTCTCAATGTTTCTGTGACTAAATTTTCACATTCACTTCAATGAGCAAGCCAAAATCTGCTTCATTGCCAAAACTTCAGACGTAAATTGTAGTTGTAACATTTTATTTGCAGGCATCTTGGTTTGCCGATCGTACAGCTCAACTTTAACTTGGCAACCCATCTCGGTACCAGACTCTTCAAAAAATAATTTTTATTTTCTGGGAAATACTCTGCCAACTGAATTTTTAACTTTTGCAAATGCATCTTCATGCTATCAAACTGTGGCAACTATTAGTGTCTTCTTCATCCAAATTTTTCTAAATATTATCAGAAGTGACTAGAAACATGTCAGAATTTTTGCTTTGAAGGCGAATAATCCATATATCAAGCTTTGTAATGAAAACAAACTTTGTTAGCATCTTTGCAACACCACTACATACTGCAATAAATTATAAATTTTGTCCAATCTTTATATAGTTTTAGGGATTGAAGAAAAATCAAAAGGGAAGATTTTTTTATGGATAAAAAACATGAAAAGGGCATTGTCCTGTTGAATGACCAGGGTATACTTGCAAAACAACATATTTTCTTGATTGATCTGTCCCTATTGCATTCATTTCTCATACAACATAAGAACTGAGAAATGTTTGCCATATCTGTTGATTCATCAAATTGAATACCAAAAAATTCAATTTCTAAATTATCTGATTGCAAACATCAGCAGCTATGTCATCAATTCGCCTTGATATTATATCATTAAAAAACAGAATTTTTTTCCTTCTTCCATGCCTATTAAAACACGACCATATCAATTACAGCAAACAATATAAGTTTTTCTGTGATTGTATGGGGTTTGGACAACTTAGCTAGCTACTCTTAATGCTACGAGATAAGATGCTTCAAGTGTATTTTTACCAGTGTGGCTTAATTTACAAATAGAACCTTGATAATTTCTCAAAGTATGAAATTTTCTTTCGAAAACTTCCAACGTTTGCTTTTATGATCCAGATGTTTAGTTTCCAAGTGCCAAATTAATTAATAATGGCTTCATGCTTTCATTATAGAAGACTTGAAAAAAAACAATGTTTTCTATCCAATGGGGTAATTTAAATAACTGCTATTGAACAACCTTCTTTTAACCAATCAATTCATTGTATGTAGATGACTCGCTTCGTTTTTTAAAAGATTTGTCCATTTTCTGTAAGAATCCAATTGAAGAAAAGAAACAGTTATACTGTTTGAACATGACTAAAAATTTGAAATTTCAATAATTATTATCTTCAATAAAACTACACTTTTAGAAACTTAAAGGCACCAGCAGATGCATACTTTTCATCTGAAACTAAACGAATGTGCTTCAATCCCTTACACCTCTTTACACTGCTCAGAGAATGAGTTGATCAAAGGTATCAAATACATGTTTAATCATGACACTTTCATAGTGAATATTATGCAAGCAGACCAAATTACATGGAGCACAACACACACACACCCATTTAGTTGGAACCTATAAACTGCTAATGCTTTTACACTTCATACATTCGTATTCATACCGTCGCTATCAACAAAGCTAAATAGTTTTATCTAGGTTTCATTGGGTTATGGTTGGGGGAATTATGAATTTTTTTTTTTTTTTTTTTTTTTTTTTTTTTTTTTTTTTTTTTTGGTGTGTTTGTTCGGGTCTTATCCGCCTTCGG
>JAAAKQ030491664.1:0-21321 GCA_010016005.3 Zanna intricata
TTAACATTCTCCTGTAACACCACATTTCAAAAGCTTCTAATCTTTTCTTCTCAAGTACTCCGATTGTCCAAATTTCACTTCCATAAAAAAGCTACACTCCAAACATATACTTTCCGAAATATTTTCCTGATGTTTAAATTAATTTTTGAGGAAAAAAATTATATTTCTGACTGAAAGCTCGTTTTGCCTGTGCTATTCGGCATTTTATATCACTTTGTTTCGTCCATCTTTAGTAATTCTACTTCCCAAATAATAAAATTCTTGTATATCCATACTCTTTTCTCTTCCTATTTTTATAATTCATATTTCTAACAAAAAATTTTCCTAATATAAAAATAGGAAATGTTTTTTTAGAAATATGAATTAAATTATCAATTTTTCTTGTGACTTAAGCGGCCATTTCTTTTACCAACAAGTTTTATCTATAACTACCACCTTCAATGCAATAAACTGGTGATTATGTTGGTTTAAAATTTGTGATAATTCGAGCACTTACGTTAAGAGAACATATGTTCTCTTATGTTAAGAGAACATATTAGTCAAAATTTTGAAAAACAAGCATATTTATGAAAAAGTAAAATATTACTTAAAAAAAAATAATAAATAAATAATTTTACCAGGAATCTTGCCTCTCCATGTTTTTTGTTAATTGAAATTTACTTATAAATAAAAAGTTTTTCAAAAACTAATAACTTTTCATCGACAGTAATACATAATTTTATTTAGTACATATATATTCAAATTACTATTCTTTATAACCAATAAATCTTGATACCATAAGAATTGCATAACAATAGAAGTTTCGTGTTATTTAACTCCAAAATATCAACATAAATTTCATTTATCTTATTTCTTCAAATTTTTGTAGATAAAAGAGAGAAATATTTGTTTGTATAGAGAAGACACATCATTTCAGCTTAAGGAAATAAACATTCGACATTATCTTTTCCTAAAAGCCATCTTTGATACTTGATTTAAATTTTATATAAGTAAAGCTCTATTATTTTATCGGGTATAATGGTGTAAAGTCTAAGAGCTATAAAAGCTAAAACTTACGAAATATTTCTTTATTTAGTTTTGGTGGTATAAAGTTCCCAAGTGATTGTAAGTTGTGTACTCCCCAACAGTAATTTTTTTTCGTCCATTTTTGATAAAAAAAGATTTTTGAGAGCTTGTAAAAATATAGGTATCTTACGGATACTAAGTCTCATTGTCAAAAAATCGGTAAAGAATACGCAAGACGAGATTTCGTAGAGATTTTCCTGATTATATATTTTTGTCCCACGATCAAGGGATGAATCACACTGAGGTAAGCTTAATATCTTTCTTCTCTTTATATATTATTTTCTTCTACCTTAACAATTAACAGTATTACTTTTTTGTCGTATTTCATTAAAGTAAATTTATTTTAAAATTGAGTTTCTTTCTGTTTATTAAATCTGTGTCATTCTTATCATTCGTACTTGGTTATCGGTAAGCTCTCATCAACTAATCTTAAGATTTTGACTTCCTCTCTCTGGATTGTGACTTCCCTTTTAAATATTTTCATCGACTTATTTATTTTTTAATTTACATAAAAGAAAAAAAACAACAGAAATAGATTGTAACTTTTCTTTTTAACTGGAGCTCATATTTTTTTTATTTTCTATTTTGATCACAGATATGACTAAAATTTGTACTGATTATAATTAACATATAATCTAGATATTTTCAGTTTAAACTGGTTTACCTTTAGTTTTTATTCCATTCTATATTATACATATGTCTTGTAGATATTTAAAAAAAAAACTTGTATCCTTATTACTTCAATGCGTCTTGAACAACTTATTTCAAATATAAAATGGTCTCCTTTGATTAAAAATTCTTTTCTTTTTAATTATTTTTTAAAATTTGCACGTTACTTTCTATCCATTTGCAAAATATTAGAGAGTATTCTTTAATGAATGAGATATCTGATAGTAATCTTTGATATAGGAAAAAATAGTATTTTGGTATGTGAAAAAATTCAGTGCATGAAAATTATATTTACCTCAATTACTGGTTATACATTAATTGATTCATAATACTCAAAATTAAACGTTAGAGAGTCACTAACGTTGATATGATGGATTAAATTATTTAATTTCGATTGAAGAGATAGATATTTATGTTGTTTTGTTTTCGATTAGAAATTATTATAGGTATTTCTAGGTAAATCTAATCTGTTTGTTATTTGTGTATTATTTTATGATATAAGTTTACAACTTATATACACCCATTTTCTAGACAATAAAGGAAATTATTTTAGTGTAAAAAATGGATTTAAACTAAATAAAATACAAAGAACATATCAGTGAATAAATTTGTGTAAAATAATTTTCAGTAGGGATTAGTTTAATTGAATGAATGAAAAGAGGCAAGACTATCCATCAACATCGCTCTCCATGAAAACAACACTCGTATCCTCATTAAAAATAACGGCAATTTTTTTTTATTTTTTTTAACAAATTAAAGTATTAGGGTAGGCTATGGTATTTAAACTCTCTTGGACATAGGAAAACTATATGAACTTTCAGAAGTCTTTAAGAATAGTGGAAGTAGTGTTGATATTAGTGATATTGAACCATTCGCGGTACGGTTGTATTTTTCTTTCAAAGCTTCCGCATCATGGCATTTTCTTTCCTATGGGAATAAAATTTCATTCGATGGGATGGATGCGGTCTCATGGGGATGTGATACCATACCGTACCGTGCCTTGTGAAATCCACTGTTTATTTTTGCATGAATTGAGAAGATAGACCGTTGACGGCTGGTGGCAGTAGCAACGGACTCCTCTCATTTTCCTACATCCCCTATCGTTCGATACTACATATAGATGTTATTGATTCTTCAATGTACCGGACCGCAAACATTGCATTTTTTACTTCAACTAATACTCGTTCCCTCTGTCCTTTTAAATTGAAAAACAATCTATTCGAATCGGATTCGCAAATAAAATACTAATACCGGTACACATTTACGTAGTATATTCAAATGTTTTGCCGTTATATTACATTTTATTAGACATTTAACTGACAATAAATTTTATAAATTTCATCGAGTAATGTAAAAAAAAAGGTTTCATTTTAAATACATTATGAGGAAAATAAAAAGAAAAAATTACCGGCCTATGGCTGATAAAATTTACATTAAAAAACAAAACTGTTATTATTTCCTTGTTTTTTAGCTTAAATAAAGTGTAATTAAATTAAACATAGCAAATAGTAATATTAGACGTTTTACACTCTGGAAAAATAATCAAAATTTATAATGAAAATTGCACATAAAACTGTGTTTGTTCATCATGAGCCGCCGATCCACAATGTAATATAAACGGCCATATTGTTAAAACAGTGGATTTTATTATCGTACCTTGATATTACGTACCTTGATATCGTACCTTGAGTCATATTTACAAAACACGTCCACGTATAACAAATTTAATATAACATTAATATATACGTTTAAATACACATTAACGAAAACTAAAATATATCTTTAAAAAGATAAAATTTATAGACTGGCTGAAGAAAACACACCCGATTTTCAGCTGTTAAAATAATGACACAAACTGTTAAAAAATCAGTTTAAATACTACCATTAATATCTTATCACTATTTTAATACAAACTTATGTTTTAGTATCAAGATATACATCGCATTTACTTCATAGCCAAATTAAATTTGCATCTTGGCTTGATTAGCACAGTCCTGCGATCAACACCAATCTAAAAGCACAACCAATTTAACTTGATTGCGCTTTTAGATTGTGGTTGGTTGCGGTTGGTAAAAATGTCCACCAGGATCATGCGATTAATTTAGGATAAAGTAATCTATTTTTTTTTTTTTTCTCTCTCATCGCCAAAGTATGTGTATTTAATAGTATTGCTAATAATATTTCTCCTTTCGCTATGAATAAACGGTTTTCTTATATTTGCAGACTTGTTCTTGTTTATAATCTTAACCGCTAGAAATAAATATTAAAAAATCAATGAGATTGACGACGTTGAAATAATGAGTATACTTTATTATGACAAAAATAATATAAATAAACAATAAAAAATTCCATGTATCCATGTTGAAAAAAAATTAGTAATAATAATAATAAAATTTTGTTTTATATTTTTTAATAATAAAAGAAGATGACAGTGATTAATATAGAATACATAAAAAGCTATAATAGAAGTTCGCAACTGTTATGTATTTGTAACCATTTGATTATTGAGTCCACTGACGGTTTACAAGAATTTATCTCATATTTTTTCCGCATGCAGTGTTAACTTGATAGCGCAATATTCTTGGAGAATGTAGAAAAACTTACCTAATAATCCTTTACGACTGTTATTTTATCAGGTTTAGGTCTAAAAGACGACCTGTGGTAAACCCCATCAGGGCTATAATCCGAGGAGGAAGTGTTGGATCATCACAAGGCCGGGTATCTTCCCCTACGGAGGATTGGAATTTATGAAGTTTTATTTCAATATTAACGATTTTCTTGAAAAAAATTGCTTTTTCTTGAGTACATTTAAAGCATAATCAACTGAATAGGCAGAAAAATCTTATACAAATAATGTTACTTTTTTATTTACTAATTTGAGCATTTCTTCAATCTTCAAGATAATTTTTTTTTTTTGTTTTTAAATTATTTATTTATTTGTTTTCAAAAGCATAATAACAAAATGGTAACAATAAAGTTGTTATACCTTCCTGGCTATTTATTTATTCTTCTATATTATGGATATTTATTCTTCTATAATGGAAAAATAATAATAATAATTGAAAAAAGTTTTTAAAAATTGAAAAAGTCTATATTTCTTCTGCTCTGCATCCTCAAAATCTCCTCCGTAAATTTTTTTTTATTTTCTACATCTCTTCTATTAGATGAAAGAAACTAAAGGAAAAAAAATCCACTGAAAAAAGTATAACCAATTATGTTACCTAAGATTTTGGTGGGGGTGGATTATGATAAAATTTTTATGATGTTATTATTTAAAGTATAAATAAACTAAAAAAGTTCTTTTTTTAAATCGATTTTTACATCCTGTAAAGATGCGGTCCCGTGCCTCCAGTTATGCTATTTGCACTATTACTGTGGTTAGGAAGATATTAAGAAAGATTTCATTAAAATATATGCAATAAATAAAAGCGTAGATTTTTTTACTTTTGGGAAAGGGGGAGAGTTTGGAGGAAATTTTTTTTTTAATAGTAAGATAAGCATGTACGTAAGTACTGAGTTTAAAATACAGTGGGCTTAATATTCCAGAGAAAGTATTACCCCATCCCCTAAATATATTGACCCCAAACATTTGCAAAAAAATTGCCAATATACACAAGTCTATCAAATTTCATCAAAATCGGTTTATCCAGTCAAAGACTATTAAGATTCAAACAACCCACTACACGTACTTACATACATACGAACGATCATAAACCCCCACGTTTTGAAATTAACATTTTTTTTTTTGGTTGTGCCGGACACTTTTGTGATAGCCGTTTTCTTGGAGAAAAAAATAGCTGACTCGTAATCAAAAATCTTCACAAGACGCTAAGCATATATATATGAGAGAAAGACATGGAGCGAGAATTTATACTTATTTATGTATAATATATATAAAATGAGAAGTGGGAGAAAAAACATCGATGATCCGTCGGTGATTCCTAAAACATCTCTCTTTCTTTCCCTCTTTCTGTATACTTACGCATATGCGCATATACGTTTACATTAATATACAGTAAAGAAAGACGTTATTCCACTTCTCTTTCTTCCTCCTGCTCTTTTTCTCTCTTTCTGTATACAAGTACGCATATACGTATACATTAATACAGTTTCATTGTTTCATTTTTAGAAGAATCTGATAATACAAATAATTTAAACATTATAGAAATAGAATAGTACCAATTTAATTTTTATTATCAAATTATTTAATTAACCATTATATTACCTTATAACCTATTATATTATAAAGAGATTTCTTAAGTGGTCTATTAAGTTCTTTTAAATGAATAATCACATAACATTAGAATCAGCAATAAAATCAAATTTAATTATTAACCAATGAACGGTACTCATTATTTTAAGTTTTCATTTTTGTTGGCCAATCTCGCGACAGGCTACTTTTTTTTTATTGGGTTAATAATGCAAAAACATAACAATAGCCTACTTTTTGACTGATTACCATTCTTTCCTTTTTGCAGCATAGCTTTAGAGCTAGTATAGTTCATTACAGTACAATGCCACTACAGTAAAAAATACATATTAATGAAAACAGCCATAACTACGTCGCAAATTAATTGGTATTTGTGAAAAATGTAATTACATATTTCGTCTCAATTAGTGGCGATTTACAATAGCGAATGTAAAAAAACGATTAACCGGCTGCCTTTTGAGCAGAATTAAACTACAGATTAATCCTACTATTTTTCCTTTTCTCTTTTCCTTTTTATTATCTTTTCCTTTTAATATAGTACTTGTTACTTTAACCGATTTTTTCCTAAATACTACAATTATCCCAAAATAATAATACTAATTTAAAATTATTATCTACATTTTTATAATCAACTTATAAAAATAACAGTTTTTATGATTTTTATTAAAATAATCATTTCTATTTTATTTTAAGTATTGAAATAAATACTTGAAAAATCATTGATAACTGAAAAACCATCGATATAAAAAAGTTTAAAATTGATTTGGTCGGCAAAAAAACTTTAATAAGGCATAATTAAAGAATTTTTCCATTTTGCCATATTTTAGACGAGAATAGTCATATAAAATTAAAACGTATTCATTAAAGCATACATTTTATTAATTTATCTTCAGTGTATACAAGACTGATATCATTAACCAAATAAAGTTGCATGGATTAATATAATAATTACTGAAGAATGCAATGAGACCACTCGTAATTTTTTACCATTATCATTAAGGCATCATTAAATTCTAACTCATCGGATTAAGATCTAGCTATTATGATACAATGACTAATTAACGTATTTTTAGGTTCTCTGCCCCTGTTATAGCAGTCTAAGACAAAATAAACAATAGATTTAAATATTACATTGAGGATAACAGTTTTCTTTGGTGGTTGGGAGTCATTTAACCACACATCTCAGGAATGGTCGACCTGAGACTGTACAAACTACAATTCATTTTCATTCATACTCATCACCCTCATTCATCCTCTGAAGTATTAACTTACTGTGGTTCCGGAGGCTAAACAGAAAAAGAAAAAGTAAACAATAGTACAAAATAATTTTTTACTAGCAAAAATAAAAATGTTTTATTTCCACCGATCTTTGAGCCGAAGTGATAGCATCTCAGCCTTTCATCAGGAGGTACTGGGTTCGAATCTCGGTCAAGCATCGCATTTTTCATACACTAAAAAATTTCCATTCTAAAGTGAGAAAATGACCGAAAGCAGAAGAAACACATTATTTCTATTAAAAAATATATATATATTAAATGTTATTTTTCAATTTTCTTATTTTTTAGGATTTTTTTTTTTTTTATTTTTATTCTTAGTTGCATCATTACCGATTTTTAATATCTGTGTAAATATATTGGTCAACGTGTAATCCCGCAGAGACAAAAGCCGACCATTCCTAAGACGTGTTAATTGAAACCCAATCACAAAAAAACAAAGGTATCCCGTATTCGAATCCGAGTGAAAGCAGCTTTACTCTATTTACTTTATTAGGATTTTAGTCTAATAAAGTTAAAATCTAATCTTTTTGTTGTTGTTTATGAGAAGTACTGTTAATATGCTTCATAGTATTATTTTACAGATAACGGTATTACGGCATGTAATCTCTTTTGGAACATCAACAATCCTCCTCTTCTGAACAAAGGTTTTTAACTATGTTTTCTATTTATTGTTAAATATTTTTATTCATAAATTTTTTTTTAATTTTTTTAGCTTCTATTGTATAACTTTTACCATTATATTGGTAATTACGATTGGTATTTACGATATATTTATGTACAAATCTTATTATTTGTTGGCCGTCTAATATGACACCAATCTCTTACAAAACCGGCATAGCCATTACCAAAGTAACAAACATTCTGTGGTAGATTTACCAAGGAAAATAGAAATTGTAGTATAGTTCTTCTCTACTAAGCTAAATATAGAGTTCTATCTCAGCATATCAAGCTTGCAAAGGACTTTCTTTATAATAGACAAATTAATTAATCTTAGGATAGGCAATTAGTACCGCTTGGACTTCGGATCAATTATATGCGTTACAATCATAATTTGAATTACTGTTTTATTACATACATGATTTCATTTATTAAAATTGTTAATTTTTGTGACAGTAGCATTTTTAGATAATTACTATAGTTTACCTTTTTAAAGCCTACCATCCTCTAAATAATAACTGAAATGACCTGAGATTCGACTGTAATAAATATAAAGGTATTTTATCTTACATTTTAACACCACTAAATTTTTTTAATTTTCTTTATTCAAATTCTAAAAAATTGGAAATAGCATATATCAAATAAATGAATAAAAATTGTGATTTTTTTTTTTTTTTTTGGCCGACTGAGGATTATATGAAGTAATAGTTTGCTTTCTTTTCTCTTTCTTCCGGGCGTTTTCTTTCTTGGTCTTCCAATAGTTCATTCTTATTCTCTATTTTTGCCTTCTCTTTTCTGACCAGTTTTTGCTAGTTTCTTTTTTCTCCTCTTGGAAACTCTTGAAATCTTGTATCAGATAACTGAACGTTGTTTTATTGTGTACTATTTCTTCAGATATATTCATTTCTTTTAGATCTTTTTGAATCACTGATATCCATTGATTTTTTCCCCTTTTGTTATAAAGTTGGTTGAAGTTTTGTTAGTCTGTTATGATTAATTCTTATAAGATGACCGAAGAAGAATTTGGCGCTTCGTTTTTTTTTTTATGGAATCTGATATTTTTTCAGTTTTATTATGTTCGTAAAAATAAATTCTAAACTATTTCTCAATTTGTATTCATTTTAATCTACTTTTTATTAGGGAGTTCCAAGATTTTTCTTTTTTATTGCATTTGTTTCCCTAAATTCAAACTAAAGATGTATTCTGATGCGTACAAGCCTTCTGGTATGATTAGCTTATATTTTTTTAGTTGGTAGGATTTTTCCATCATTTTATTTAGTATTGTTACATATCTATTTATTGTTTATAAAAACAACGGGTTATTTATTAATTACATGATCACTAAATAAAAAAATATATAATAAACAGGTTTAATTCGTAATATGTAACAAATGATGCCTATTATATTAATTTTTACAAAATTATAGAAATTTTGACTCAAGTGTTTTCTGCCGGCCTCCGTGGCGGAGTGGTAGCGCCTCGGCCTTTCATCCGGAGGTCCCGGGTTCGAATCCCGGTTAGGCATGGCATTTTTCACACACGCAACAAACCATTCATATCATCCTCTGAAGATATACTTAACTGTGGTTCCGAAGGTTAAACAAAAAAAAAAAATAAAAGAAAAAAAGAAAAGTGTTTTCTACCATTAGCCTAACAGAAGTATTACTAAAACAAAAGTTTAAAATTATTTATATTTATAAGGAAAGTATTGAATTTTAAATGGAATAGATCATGCGCAAAATGAAAATTATTCTAATATATAACAAGTGACACATGCAAGCGCTTATTTCCAGTTTCACCATCACACGCAGGAACTTGCTTATTAGTTCTTGTGCCGACCTCCGTGGCGCGAGTGGTCGTGTCTCAGGCTTCCATCCGGAGGTCCCGGGTTCGAATCCCGGTCAGGCATGGAATT
The DNA here is from genome assembly GCA_010016005.3 of Zanna intricata. Lineage (NCBI taxonomy): Eukaryota > Metazoa > Arthropoda > Insecta > Hemiptera > Fulgoridae > Zanna > Zanna intricata. The sequence continues at coordinate 9,794 of JAAAKQ030491664.1, forward strand.
TTTCACACACGCTACAATTCATTTCATTTCATCCTCTGAAGATATACCTTAACAGTGGTTTCGGAGGTAAAAAAACAATTAGTTGTATTTTAGTTTCATTCTTGTGTAAGTGTGTGTGTGTGTGTGTGTGTGTGTGTGTGTGTGTGTGTGTTCTTTTTATGCTCGGTAGTGCATTAAATCGTTTACACCTTTTACCAAGCTATTGTCTTCTTTTCAAACACTTCTATGAGTTGAATGAGGTACAAAACTTAGATGAAACTGTTCTCTTATACTTTTTAATCGATCTTTGTTAAGATTTTATGCTGTCTTTACGGTATAATCTTAAAATGAAAATTCTTTGAAAGAGAATCTTTCTTTGAAATTATATAATGTAAAAATTAGATGCTAACCTTTGTTTTTTTATTGTTTATTAAAAAAAAATATTATTACACTTCAGTAACATGGAAAAATATTTTTTCTTTCTTTTAATTTTTTTTTCTTGTACTTTTCCCGTTTAATGAGAAAATAAAGTGATACTTTTTTTTTCTATTTCTTATGCTTTTTACTTCCTTCTACGAAATAAAGGAAGTATTGTGATCGCGAAAAATTTCGGTTTACAGATTTCAACGGAATATCCATTTTGACCATCCCAGAATCCATGTGGTGTCCACATCAGATTTTAATCAAATTTTTCTGATAATTAATGAATGGGAAACTAATTTAAAAAAACGCAAGAAGACCAACTTTTTTTTCCGAACATCACTATTTCACAGTCAGAAACACACTGATTTTCAGATTTTACTTCATGCACTGTCTTTTTTTTTATTCCGGTTCATAATGGTAAATCCATTCACATCAGAGATTAAAATACTGTAAGAAAACCTTTATCTTCTTTCTTTTTATCTTCTGTGAGCTTGTCTTCTTACTGTTATTTGTCAGCTCTCTTGAAACTTATTCTTGCCCTGGATGTTATTTTTTCTTTTTTTTTTCTGTTTTTAACTTTTGGAACCACCGTTAAGGTATATCTTCAGAGGATGAGATGAATGAATTGTAGCGTGTGTGAAAAATACCATGCTTGACCGGGATTCGAACCCGGGACCTCCTGGATGTTATGAACTATACCAATACGTAATTGTAATTTTGCATCTATAATTTAATATCCGCTGTAATGCGTCAACCTTCTTGAATGAGAGTTCTTTGCGAGTTTAAGTACTAGAGTTGAATCTTCAACAGGACGTCCAGAACGGTGCTCGTCAGTCACTGAAGTTTGACTGTCTTTAAATTTTTTCACATTTCTTTTTTAATTTTTGCTGTTTATACAACTATGTCCGTATTTTTTTGTTAAATAAGAGAAAAAATTAACCGGTTTTCATTTTCTAAAAGTTAAAAACTAATATGTTGTTCAATTAACTAATTCGCAATTTCCAGAGCATTCTATGGTAAAATGTGATTTTGAGGTTATAAATAAATAAATTTATTCAAACAGCTGATTAAAAGTTTACAGAAGGCTATCAAATTACTGTTCTGAAAGTGTCATAATACTTATACCAACTGTTTTGCCTTCATAATTATTTATGTAGTTTTAATTTTTGAATGACCTTATAAAAATAAGAAAGAAGTACTTTATATAATTTTATATTACTTAATTAACTAAAGTTATTAGATTAGATTTTAGTAAGTTATATATCAAAAGGTTCATTAAATATATCTTGTAAATTAAAATATGAGAAAGAGAAATGATTTGTAAATGCTATGCTAAAAAATAATTTTTTATAAATAGCTATTACTTTTAATCATGTTCAAATGGTGGGTTTCTAGGTTGCCTGAAAATGATTGCGCGGTTGTATTCAGTTCATTGTAATAGAATGAGGGGGATAAAGGATTTTAGGAGGATAGAGGTAAAATGTTGTGTTTGTACAGACTTTATTATTGGGGTAGAAACCACAGTTCAGTCCACGACAACAGATTAATTACAGCGTGAAGGTTACCAATCAACTATGACCCGAACTGAAGGCTTTTTCATTAATTTCATCCCCTGATTCAGCGGTGTTTGCCTTTTAGATCAACAAAATTGATTGCTTTTTGCTCTGTCATAACGGTTCAACCTCTCCATTCTATCTATGTTTCTATGTATACATATATTATATTAAAATAATCTATCAATAAAACCATTCATAGTGTTAGACAAGTTTTGTAATTTTTTTAACTTCCTTTTTTTTCTTTGTTCAAAAACAAACAAGTTTGTTAAAAATTAGTATAATTTAAATGCTAAACGATGATAATTTACTAACTTAATACTTTTAAAAATAAAAATAAAGCAGGCTACTTTCATATTACTTAAGAGTGACTAGTAGAAATTTCTTCTAACTTTCCAGTTTAATTAAACACAGAATTTCTAAGATTCACCATAAAAGATCATATAATTTAAAAAAATGTACGTGTTAAGGTGAAAAATCAACAAATTTTTTTCTTAATTTATATATATATTTTACTACTTATATTTGTAATATGTGAAAAACTTTGAGATGATAATATAGAAGTGTGTTTTTTAACGAATGTTTTTTGTTGTGTTTTTTTTTTTTGCAACCCGAAAATTTTAAATAATTGTATAAAATTTGTGCAGTAATAATTTATTAATATCATTATCTTCCCTGTTCGCATTAAAATTAAGTAAATTCAGTATCTAATTAATTATAATATTCTTTACATACAAACATCTTAAAATTGTAATATCTTTTCCTGGATCCACTCTAAATATTTGTTCTCTCACGCCAAAAATCTCAAATATTTTAGATAATTAAAATGACTGTTATTCAGATTAAACAAAATATAGTCAATATAAATAATTAAATTCTAAAACAAGTTATTAATTTTTCATAATATAATAACATTGAACAAACCGAAATTATTTTAATATAAAAACATTATATATCACAAAAATATATTGTTTAATTTTAATTCTCGTTTTTATTTTTTATATTTTCATTTTTTTTTTTTTTTAAATAATGAAATTATTTTCAGCTGTATGAGGAAAATGTTTTTCCATTACATTATTAAATTCGTTTTTCTCTAAATATCTATATATTTCCTTTACATACTGTAAAATAATATTGTAATTATTTAATAAAATATACATAAAACTCTAAGGAGTTGTATTTAATATCTCTAAAGCACTGAAATAAAACCAAGACTCGTACAAACATTATTTAAAAAGTTAATTTTAAAAAAAAATTAATAATTTTTTTTGTTTGACTGATGTTTATAATAAGCATGTAATGTAATGTATAGAATATTTTAACACGCGAAAAATACCTTATTAGTATTTGATCAGAATAAATTTTTAAAGAAAAAGCATGATAAATATATATATATATATTTTTTTCTTTTTTTTTTAACCTCCGGAACCACCGTTAAGGTATATCTTCAGAGGATGAGATGAATGTACTGTAGCGTGTGTGAAAAATGCCATGCCTGACCGGGATTCGAACCCGGAACCTCCAGATGAAAGGCCGAGACGCTACCATTCGGCTACGGAGGGCGGCATGATAAATGTAGCGTTCTGTAAAAGTATTTCTTTAAAAGTCAAAAATATTAACTGACTATAACCTAAAACTACTCCGTCCACACGCAAGAATGGATGGGTCGGAACTCCCCGATGATTATACGAGGGACCCTCGAGGTATGTGAGAGTCGCGGAAAGTGAAGGGGGGTGGTGTGAAAATCTTCCCCTGAAACTTGTAGATTAGGGACGGGAAGGGTAGCCCCCCCAGTGGACGGACGCATCGGCATTCCAGAAGCGGAGGTCAGTGCATTCCGAAAAAGCTGGGAGGACCCCTATGGGACAGCCTCAGATGGAAGCTAAGAAGGATGGGCAGACTGCTGCCACGACACCCCGCGGCAACTTAGTAATACCTAACGGCGGGTCCGGTTGCCGTGGGGTTGTATGTATATAAGGAAAAAACCTAAAACTACGAAAGCTATTTTTTTATAATGATATATCTTCTAGGTTGTTTTGTTGAAAAGTAACCGCTGATAATACTAAAATTATAATTCGATTAATCGGACAACAGACTCATTTTTATCCTTAGTTTTAAGCTATTTTTAAGCTATTTTGTAAGTATTTCACCATAATATGTATTAGAATCATTTTTATATTTGTATTTCCATTTTTTATATAAAAATTGTCAAGCCATAAATCACACAAATTTTATTCAAAAAGAATTTGTGATTTATTATACAACATAACACATATAAATGGGTATTAAATAATTGAAATATTAATATTAATAATAAACACTTTGTTGTAGATAAAATTTTCTTAATATTTCAGTTTTTTATTTTTGTGAATATTGAAAATTGACTTAAAACGAATTTTTTAAGCAGTGTAATTATTTTCTTTGTTTTATATATCTTACGCTGGAATCTCTTTTTGTTATTTAATTAAATGAAATTTTTTTAAATGTGTTTTTTTTTTAATATAATTAAGAAAAAAAAACAGGTTGCAAATATTATCAATTGGTTTGTTTCTAATTAACTTTTCAAAGATTAAATTAACTATTTTCCTTATAAAATACTCATAACATATACCGACAAATGTGAAAATATATAAAAACACGTAGATATTATTATAGTAATTTCAATAATTTGATATAAAATAATTAAATAACTTAAGATAAAACAAGAATACATTTAAAATCATTTTAAAATGCTTTATACATAACAAACAAGCAGCGAGAAAAATGACCATATTTTTTTTTTATTAAGACTTTTATTTAATGAAAAAATAACAATTTTTTTTTTTTTTTAACTTACATTTAGTTTTTCATATTCTTTATACATATTAATTCCAAATCCTAAGTAGATTTGCACATTTTTATTGCAGTTAATTTATTATACAGTCGCTGAGTAAGCAGATTATTTAAATTCAAATTATTTTTGTAGACACAAAAATACCTTACATTAATCTCATATTCAATTTACATATTTGAAACAAACAAACTTTTTTTTAATTCCTTTGTTACAAAGTATGAAAGAATAGCAATTAGTTAATTTCCATTTTATGATGTCAGAATTAAACGGAATAATAAAATATATTTTTATCGCATAATAATTCATTTTAGTTATTTATTGTTCTTCCTTATTAACATTAGATGTTAATAAAGAAGAACAACTACTATATAAATTAATAAATATTATATTAGGATTTTTAATACTGCACACACTATTAAAAATATTATACTTTTGTACCGTTGTATGATAGATATTATCTGCAAAATATTTTGATTCTTTTTAATAGTTTTATTTATAGTCGTCTCAACAATTAAAGTCATTAGCGACTTATCAGTGTAATGTAACTGTACCGGTAGTCTTGCCCAAAACTCAGGCCGCTCATTCCTAAGACGTGTGTAATTAACTGAAACCCAACCACCAAAGGATTAGTATTCAAATCCGAATAAAATCAATTACTTATATTAGTATTTAAATCTGAGAACTTCGATTTCGAAGTCTACTGATTTACGACGACGAGTTTACCACTAAACCATTCGGGTGGGTTATTTTTATTTCTTTGTTATTCGACACAAAAGTAATTGTCTTTTTAATAAAATTGTTATGTGATACTCCTTTCTCTATATCAGACAAAAGTATTTTGGATTTTTCGCATATTAAAATTACATTGAAAGATACGATACGCAATAGTCAATTATTGTATAATTTTAAAACCAAACAGAAATATTTTTAAGTAAAACTTTCTTAGAAATAATAATATTAAAAAATAATATATTTTTTCAAAATATATATCCTTTTAAATCGGTGCTAAATTATAAATAAGAGCATGAAATTTAGAGCGTAAAGAGCAAAATTATGCCTGTTTCTGAAACTACATATTTCATCAGTAAGATATTAAAAAAAATTAAATTTGCGGTTTAATTTTTAATTTGTAATAAATTAATTTAGTTATTCCCAAATAAAAATAATCCGGTCACTTTCCAACTGCATGCAATTAACTGTATCTAGTGTTATTTCGGATAAAAATTATTCTTCAACAAATATTCTATTATAACCTTTTAATATTCTAACAAATTTTACTTAGCAGGGTTATGCAAATAGTCGGAAAATTAAGAACTTTAAAATAAATTATTTCTTTTCTCAAGCAAACGGTTCAGTCAACATAGCAGAAAATGGTTCAATAATTGTTATCCGTGTATTAATAGATATGCAAAGAAAAACTGGTTAACATGTTATTGAATTCAGAGGTTCTTTTTTTTTTTGAAAATGAAAATAGACTGTTTTACACAAACCCAGCTTTTTTAAAGATTTTAAAAAGTGTCGAGTAGATACGGAATATACCACGAAGATAATGAACCGATTGGTTTTAATATTATTAACACTCGCAGGGATAAAAATGTTGTTTAATACTGATAGAAGATTCATGCACGTAATCCTCAGTTAAATATTTTATCCTTTGATTTAATCATATAATTGAAACTACTACTTTTGTGGAGTCCTAATGGATGATTTTAATGTTATAATAAGTATCTGAAATGTACAACCAACGTTAATGATTGTATTCTTTTTTAAGTACCGTAAAATTAAAAGCTATTTGATACTTATCAATAAGGATAACATCTCTTTTATTATTTTCATTATTTTTATCTTTATTAGTATAGTTGCTTCAATGTTAATGGAAAAGTAAACTACTAAAAATAAATATAACAATATCACAAAACAGCAACTTAAAGATAAATTTTTAATGAATACATACTAAAATTTCTCAAGATTAATTTAGAAATTATTATAAAATAAAAATACAAAGCATCACTTTTCATTAAAAAAAAAAAAGTATATAAAATCATCTTAATAAAAATCGACACTAAAAATTAAAATATAAACACTTTTTTCGGGTTTTCTTTAAAATTCAACATTTTAAGCGATGCTAAAATTAAGAGTTAATAAGTAAGCAAAATTATTAAATAATTTATGGCTCACTTCAAATTTTAGCTCATTTTTTAACACTTATTATAAACTGGTACGTATAATGAACTTTGGTCTAGTGTACGGTTTCCAAATACAATTCGAATTTTTTAATTTTTCTTTTGTTTTATTCACTTTTCTTAAATCATATTGTTCGGAATTGAATTTTCTACAAGTTTTGTTAAAATTTTTTACGTGTTTTTTAACCATTTAACAAAGTTGTACGACAAACATAAAAAAAATGGGGTTTTTGCCCCAATTTATCGGTTATCACCCCAGATTTCTCAAAACCTACTGCAGATACAGTTCTGAGATTTATCTTATTCGATTTTTCAGGTTAAAAACCTTAAGAAATTTTATTCTTTCCTAAAAATTAATATCCTAGAAATTTCAGTATGACTTCATTTCACCGCGGTAGCTCAAATAATTTCACCTTTTTATTTAGTTTGGATGTATAAAACTTATTTGTAATAAGTTAGAGATAGCATGAACCTTAAACTAATCAAAATAACGTTGAAATCACCCAAGGGTTTGAAAACTCAAGCAACAACTCAAACACAGGAGCTCAATAGTTCGCTAGGAACATGATTTGCACGAGTATATCTGGGGGTGCCACGTGTTCATGAGAAGTTACGAAGGACCAATAGGGAATATATATCAAAACTGGACAAGCATGTGAATCATCTGATGCTGAATCTACTTGACAATGGTGAGGAAGTAATACGATTGAGAAGGCTATATGAGCTGGACCACGCTAATCTTTGAGAACATGGAAAATCATTGGAGTGTATGATCCGTAGGATGATACAGTGGTTACTATGTCAAAAATAGTTTAAATTTTAAGAATTGATACTGAAATTGACATGTGTTGAAATTGGTAGTTGACTCAGTCAGCGATTTAATTCTCTGATGAGAATTCGCTGTCTATTGTTATTTGTGACTTTTTTTTTCTTGACTTTTATATTTGTGACTTTACTTGAATGTTTTTAATATTTTGCGACTTTATTATTAAAATGCCTTTATTTTATTTGACTTTATTGTTTGTTAACTAATTTTCGTTTGCATTACAAGAGATGATACGTATTATTATTAATAATGTATTAATTATATATTAATGTAATGTAGAGGTAGGCTACATTTTGATAGTCTCTTGACAAGTTACTCTTAGCAAAAAAGTTTACTTATGGCCGCAATTCTTTTGGCGACCAATTGTAAAAATAAAAATTATTCAGAAAAAAATAAAGACAAAATTTAAAAAAGAGCATATTCATTTAATTTTCTTACGATAAAAACATTTGAAAAAGAATTTTTAATAAATGTAAAATTACAAAACAGTTATTAGATATTATACCCTACCTTCTTTCATGTGGGAACACAAAATTAGTGTATTAAAAAATATAATTTTAAATAATTTAATTAATAAACTGTAATTTAGTGGGGTAACTTGCTTTATAACTATTGATTCAGAATATTTTAATAAAATTGATTAAAATCACTTTATTATTACTTAAATACAATTAAATATTACTTGGATCAATTTCTTTTCAAGAAAACTCTCAAGATCATCCGATAAAAGCTATGAATCAAAAATAATTAATAATTATAAATTAATAAAAAATTTCACTCGCCAGATACACTACACACAACGTAGCGTTTGGACCTCAATAAAGCAGTTAATCAAATAATGACTTTATACTTAACTTTCTGTACATAATTATTTTGTGATGTGATATTTATTTAATTTTTTTTTATCAACGAACGAATAGTTTATTATTGAATTCAATGTGTATGTATGTGTGGGAAACCCTCGGATTTTTATTTCGAATTGGATTAAGATCATGAAAGAATTACAAAAAAATACGAATAGCCGAATACACGATCAACCGTTAGGTTCACCCCAAAATGACCACCAAAATTAAAATTTTGTAAAAACAACATCACGCAATAACGGTGTAAGCTGTGTAGTAGGTTCAAACGCACTTTTAGCAGACCTTATAGAAATGCATAAAGATATATTTAAAGGCATAAAATATATAAATATAAATTTTGTAAATCAAGTTCAAGTCCCCAAAATTGCGGAAAAACTAACTTCTTAGTAACAAAAATAATAAAAAATTAAAAAAAAAAAAGAAAAAATAAATAAATAAAACATGCCATAGAATTGCCAAAACGCGAAATAAGTAAATTATATTAACTTAGCGATCTCCGTGGCGGAGTGGTAGCGTCTCGGCCTTTCATCCGGAGGTCCCAGGTTTGAATCCCGGTCAGGCAAGGCATTTTTCACACACGCTACAAATCATTCATCTCATCTTCTGAAGATATACTTAACTGTGGTTCCGGAGGTTAAAAAAAAAATAGCTTATGTAGAGTAATTAAAAGTTAAAGATAATAACTTTCTTAGAAAGAGAGATCAAACAAAATAATTGAGAAAACAGTAATACTGTAATAATAATAAGAACGTTAGTTCGGGAAAGTCTTACTAGGCTTTTCATCAGTAACTGATTTATTTATAGATTTAGTAATTGATGAACGTATCTAGAAGAATAAAAGGATTCTTATCTAAATTGTTTAGAAAAGTTAATGTTTCTTAATGATGGTGAGAAGAGAACAAAAATTAAATTATTTCTATTACGGTAAGGAACCGAAGGAGCCGAATATATCAAATAAAAAGAGAAACTTAGAAGATGGTAGCTCAACGTTCATAACGACCTATCGAGCCGAGCTTATATCAATAAATATTGTTAGAGAAAAAGAAATATATATATTTCTAATAACTACAAAAGTTTCTAATTTTTTGTTTTATTTTATAAATCTAATAATATTTAATTTTTTTTTTTTTTTAATTTCAGACCTCAAATGACGGAAATACTACAACAAGCACCTTAAGCTTTATTGCTACTAAAGAAGATGCAGGAAGAAATTTATCATGCAGATCCGAAAACCCTGGTATTTCAAGTGAAACTCTTGAAGATTATTCCACTTTACGCATTCAATGTAAGTTTTTTTTTTTATATATATATATTTTTATGACAGATTTTTTTTTAGTTAGCATTTATCTTTAATTATTTTAAATACAGGAATTAAATAAAATTTGCTACTTTTTGGGTATTTATTCTTCATAACTGTTGCTTTCTGGATATAAATCTTGAACCTTCCAAGAAAAATTATAATTTGCCCCCCTAGCTTTTTGAGGTTAATCTGTATAAATGTTTCTTTAAAAAATGTTTAATGTGTTTTAATGTTAACTGTCAGGGAAATAATTCTAAATACAAAAAAGAAATTAGAAATATATTTGAGAAAATCCCTTGTTTTTTTTTTTTTTTAGTTCTTCAAAAATCATTTAATGTCTAATATAAACAATTAAAACCTATTAACAATTTTAAAACCGTTCCAGATAGAATACTATAACTTTCAACATAAGGTTTCTTATCTTAGGTTACTTACGTTAACTTTTTGACGAAAAATAGAATTACAACCCCTTCTTACAAGGGTAGCCCAGGGGTTGTAACTCAAATATTTTAAATGATAAACACACTTTATGCAATTAATCATTTTAAAGGTTTCTTTAAGACCTAGAAATAGTATTAAAAAAAACTTGGTACGATATCTGTACCCAAAATGGCTGCAATATAAAGTTTTGATTATGATAGTTACTAAATTTAGTAAGTTCAAATAATAAAATGGAATAAAATGAAATTAAACTGAATTAAATTAAAATTTAAACTAATTTAATTAAAAATTTATTTTAAAAGTTAAATTGTAATTTTTTTATTAAAAATTTCTTATTTTATTAACACAAAAAAAAATGTTTTTCTTTCATTTAATTACGAAATAAATAAAAATATTGTCACCTATCATGCTGATCAGTTAATCATTGATGGTGTTTTAAAATTGTTGCAAAAATTAACCTTACTTATTATCATTTAAATGTTGAAATGTTACTACATTGTTAGTTTCTTATGTGAATTTATTGCGATCGATCGACTAATTGATTTTCTTTACCTTTACCACATTATCCTTCTAACACTGCATGTTATTTGCTAGGGATTCGGTACAAATTCGGTCACAAGCCAGATTGGATTTTCGGGAGAATATCAATTATTTGGTTACTTTATTCTGGTCAGGGATTAAGATATCTGAGAAATTTATGAGTCGAATACTAATAGTTCCCGATGTAATACACAAATCTAATTGTTTTATGGAAACTGATGTATTAATATAATAAAGGTCCTGAAAATTTTTAAATAAATAATCAAAGAAAAACTATGAGAATTCAGAATTGAATTATAGAAGAAGGTTTTAAAAATTACAATAAGTTAAGGAAATCATGTGTTCAGCAAGAAAAATTTTGTCATTTGTAAAAGAGGTTAATTTATGTTAACTGTTAGTGCGTTGGCTAAACTACTAGCCGTATGGAGGATAATTGATAAGTTAATAAAAATAAAAAATACTCTGGTAAGAATGAAAAACTGTATAGTAAACTTAATAGTAACAGTAATGTATAGTAACAGTAACATTTGTATTAAGTCTAAATAATAATAATGAAATTTAACATCATGTCGAATAAAATTACAGCA
>JAAAKQ030491675.1:7398-21319 GCA_010016005.3 Zanna intricata
AATCAAAACTTTATAAATCAAAGACAGTTGAGACAGTGAAGCATGCCTGTTTTCTGAGAAAAAAAATCTTTTGTCTACTTTTTCAATCAATCCAATCATTATCAAGGGCTGCTATGTTCTTCAACGTGTATGTTCATTCACCCTTCTCAAAATGGATGACACACAACTTAGCAAAAATTATAATATTCAGGTTCTAAACGTAACAAATTTGACTGAATTTCAGCTGCTGAATTATTTCAGTACTTTACACATGACAGAGTAATATAAACAACATCATTGGCTAAATGTTTGATGTTAACAGCTGGTTGTTGATTGAAATAACTTAGCTATTCAACTGCCATCTGCTTATATTGCATATATAGATGGCGAATTCAAAATGGACTATACTTTTAAAAACACACCTTGTACATGATTTCTGTTGGCCTTTGGTCATATTTTGATTTTGTTAATTAATCACCATTAGCTCTTTTTTTTATTGTATGTAACATTTTATCAAGTAATAAATTGTGGCTATTCTATTTCATGAATTGATGTTATTTCTATGATCAGCCATCATAATTTAAAAAATCAACAGAAGTTACAAAATACCCTTCAATGATAAGTAATTTACAACAGAGAAAATGAAAGATTTAGTATACAAGCCGTCCATATAAAAGTAATTACTTTTACTAGGATTTGAACCTGAGAACTCTCGACTTCGAAATCAGCTGATTTGCAATGTTGTGTTAACCACTAGACCAGCCCAGTGGGCTTCACCTGGAGGTCCTGGGTTCAAATACCAGTCAGACATGGCATTTTTCATACGCTACAAAATTCCATATCCCACATACAAGGTTTTTAAAGCTTGTGGAATAATATCATTAAGAGAAAAAAAATAACCTTTACGTGGGTGGTTTGCTAGAAATATGCTTTTTTTTTTAAATTTTTTTATATTATTTATTTTGGGTTAGAATTAAATACTAAAATAAAATTCAGCCTCACTGCAACACAAAATAAAGGAAAACATTCTTACCTTAATTTTACATAAATCAAAGTGCATTTGGGCCTTGGCCACCATCAGTGATGAAAAATTCTTAAAAAAACTTTTCCTTTATTCTGTGTTGCAGAAAGGCTGAATTTTTATTTTAGTATTTAATTTTAAACCTAATTTATGCATTGAGGAATTATGGACTATATGAGCTTCAATATGAATAAATTATTTATTTTTTTTTATTGTACTCTATTTACTATTTTGTTTTTGTTTATTTAGGGAGATTCATTATTGAAACCTTTGAAGATCAATGATGAGATTACTATCATTCCACAGCCTCCTCGTAGCTCGAAAACAAAATCCGGACCTACTACAAGAACGTCATCTTCAAGTGGTAGTAGTGGAGGAAGTGGCAGCAGCAGTAATAGTAGTAGTAATAAAGGAAAGGTTCGTTTTTAAATTTCAAATTATATATTGATCTGAATGAGTTAGTAAAACCAGAATTCTATATAATTGTATAAAATTGATGTACAAATTCAGTTTTAATTATTTTTTATGAAACTTGAAGTTAGTAAAAGAATAATAAAATTTTACTTTTTATTAATTTTTTCTTGTCCCTTTTGTATGATTTGTTGATATTCCAGGATATTATTACCCCTACTTTACATGCTTGGTTTTTTATTTTTATTTTACTGCTATGTTTATATCCTGATTATTTTAAAATCATCATAAAAATCTGACAACTGATAAAAAGTTATCTGTTTCTTAAAACAAAAGCTTTCTCTTAAAATTTATATTTAATATTAATAAGTTAGATTAAAAAGCATTCAAACATTCAGCAATGTATTAAAAACTATTTTAAAAAAGAAGACACATTTGCTTTACTTAAAAGATTCAGTTAGAAGAAAAAAAGATTTTATTTTGTTTGAGTTAGAAGAGAAAAATTAGGGCGTTATAATTTTAGAAAATGGTAGTAAAAGAATAAAAAATTGGTGTTACAAAACACTTAAATTTTCAGTAATAGATAAAAAGTTTTGCAGAAAAATTTGTTGAGTTTAATTCTGAGGAAATTATCTAATAACATCAAATGAACATAATGAAGAATTTGAGGAATTTTGACTTTTATTAAAAAATAAGACATAAACATAACACTAAAATTTTATATTATAATTTTAAACCACAACAAGAATAATTTCAAAGTATCTAGAAACAAAATTTATTATTAAAAATAAATAAAAACATATAACTAGCTTACTATTATAATAAATGTTCAAAATATCCTCCAACATATTAATCCACTTGTTTTAAAATTCCTCTGATGCTTCTTATAAAGCAATGAGATTGCTAGAATAATTTCAAGTGTGCTGAAAATTCTTGTCCGTAATTCTTTTTAGACAACTTTTTGTTCATATACTAAGATTTCATTGGACCAGGATCAGTGTATATATAATCAGTTGATTTTTACATCAGTTGAACTAGATTTTAGTTGAGCTGCCTTGCCTAATTTAGTTGTTGATAAATTTTACATTCAAATAATTCCTAATTTAAAAATGAATAGGACCCTATCATGTTGAAATGTATTCTTGGCTTGTTAATATAGAAACATCTAAAAGAGGTGGAAAGTTATTTACTAAGATATTTAAATATACATTTCTTCAAAAATAGAATGGTCCAACAATTTGTTCATCACTAATACTAAGCAAATTCTGATGAAAAATCTGTGTTGAATATACTTTCTACTGTCATTTGGATTTTTGAAACTTCGTTGATGATTATTTTGCTGATTATTAACTCCATCTGTTGAAAAATTTCCTTATCAATCAGTAAAATGTAACCTATTTTGTGAGGTTGTCTTGATGTAATAACTGATTTAGTGGTTGAATTTTAGATACAGCAGAAAGATATTAGTAGATTTTAGATATTAACAGAAAGTCTCCTTGTAATCAGACAAGGTAAATCATCTGGTGCAAGTAGAGATTTTTTTAAATATTCACCATACTGTATCGCAAGACAAACTGATACAATTTGAAATTCACCTACTACTGAGCCCTGAACTTTGATGAACTAGCCGAATTTTGTTCTCTTCTTCTTCTTCTACATAACATTGTTAATGGCATATAACAGAACAAATATGATGAAAAAGAATCATTTGTGCATATATTCTGAAATATTGAAACAAAAATTTTCAATTTGGCATCTTTGTTGATTTTTATGTATCCAGCTAGCATATTTCCATAGAATACCTGTGTACAAAAATTATGTTTACATATTCATTTGAAAACTGAAAAGGGATCTTTAGAAGGTGACATTTAAAAGCACTTTTCTTCTATTTTGAAAGTAAACAAAATTATTCAAATACAATACGTAAATTTCAGTTGTTGGTTGGCTTTAATACTGCTAAATTAGGACATTTTCACACACGTTTTCACTCCACATCATTCATCTCCATCCTCTGAAGTGATACTCGATTGTGGTTCCGGAAAAAAAAAATTAAGACAATAAAACATATTTCTAAACATTTTGCAGTAGTGGAACGATTTTTATTTCGGTTTAAAAAAAATAATATATTTTCCTGCTACGGTTTGGACTGTTTTGTTTTTAATAAAAGTCTAATTTCTTAAACATTTCATGTTAGGTTACATTTATTATATAGATTTTGTTATAATTAATTTCTTCATAAATTTTACAGTGAAATTATATTTCTTGGCTAGTATTTCCCCAATAATTATTGTTGGAATATACCCAATAATTTCTGTAAAATTTATCCCTTAATTTCAATTGCATGGATTTCAGAAGTCTTTATTTTGCCCTTCTTTAAACAAAAAACAGGAAAAAAATTTTTACAAGCTATAACTTCCATATCCCACCATATAGACCCACATCCATGTAGACTCTTTTCTTTATTTTCACTTGTAGAATATGTCCAAAATTGTTTCTGTTTCTTTGTGAGACTGCGTGTGTGAGTGAGTGGGCAAGTGATAAATGCAGATTTTAACTATAAAATAGGATTTTATCAGTTTATATATACATTTAAAAGAACATTCCTGAGATAAGTTCATTTATTGTTTATGTAAAAAAAATGTTTCATTATATTTAGAAAGAAAAAAACAGGAGAAAATTTCATTACCACTTGGGAAAAAATTAAATCGACAGAAAGAACAAAGATGGGAGATATAAAATTGTATATGAAATTGAGAAAAAATGATTTAAGTTGAATGGGTATATGAGGCAAATGAGGAAGTATCAGCTGCCTATTAGTTTATGGAATCTGCTACATTACAGAAAAAGAAATTGAGAATATCACTAAAATCATCGTCGTTGAATATACAAAACAATGAATAAACAAGGACTCCAGGGGTCTGATGTGAAAAATAGAGATTTGTGACATAGAGAATAAGAGTAAATGGCAGCTCTAACTGTATAAAGGCAATAAGAATGTAAATAAATTAAAAATATTAAGAAAACTCTTTTATAAATTATCATTGTTTTCATTTCATACTGTTCACTCAATAAATATTAATCATAAATTAGAAACTTTCCTTTACAGTACTGAATAAAAATTTAAACTTTTAAATTAACTAAAAAATTAAGAATTGTACTTTTTATATTTTTCAACAAATTTCTAGTATAATAGTTAAAACTTCACTGCACATAAACTTATTCAGTAACTACTGGCAATTATTTAATGACGTCTAACATGTACAATACAGCTTAAAAAAAAGAAAAAACAATTAACCTCAAATATAAATAACACAATACTCTCGCTATCAGCAAGTACTTGGTTTCTTACTACATCCTTTTCATAATTACTGCAATCTGTTTACAAATAGAAAACTTTTGTTTTCCATTTTTTAATTGGGAACCTTTCACTCTTAAATTTTTGTGGGGATTAATAAGTTCAGCTCTTATCTAATAGGGATTTCTGGCAATGCATATTGTATGCCTGTTAAACAGGAAGTAGAATTTCGAAGTCACTGCGCTGGCATCTTTCTACGGGATAAAAGGATTATATTGACTTTATAAGTTCTGGTATGCTAACCTAACAGGATCAGACTGGCATCCACAATGTCAAAAATGAGCAAAGAGGTGACTAAGGAGTAAAAGAAAGGGCTGGGTGATGAGAAATAATGAGCTAAACCCATCAGAGTAGTAGTTCATCTGTTGTATAGTTAACAGAGTTGGTATCTTGTCTTTTGCTTATATTTTTGATACGTATATGTAAATGTATATTAATATATACACTAATTTTGTGATGGTATTACCTGTTTTTGGTTGCCACCTATTTAAAAATTATCATATTTGTATTGTCTCTATAATTCTGTATTATTCTTTTCTTTAAATTGTAGGTTGGTTTACCACCTTTTTTCAAAATTTTGTAAAGAATTTTTGTGTGACACTGCCTTTGTTTTTGTCTTTCATATTGTAGCCTCGCTGTTTGATCTTACAAAAAAAAAAAGTATACAATAGGTAATCAATACCTATATATATATATATATATACACACACACATACACACGCCCAATAGTGATTGCAATTTAATGTATATTGTTGATGTACATTCTACATTATATTTTATAACTTTTTCCTTGTTGCAGGTGTAACAGTCGGCTCAACAACAATAAGGTATTGCAGATTGTTTAAAAAATAAAAAGGCTGTTAACATAATGAGAGTTAATAAATGTCTGCTGGTGCTGCTGCTTGATGGTGATGGGGGTTGTACTCAAAGAATATATTTTAACGTTGTGCCCGTCTGTTAAATGTGTACATCTTAACTTCTTTCCCAGTAAATCGGCATTAAAAAATGTCATGCAGTATTTTTATTTTCTATGTGCAGACGTATTTATAATTCACTATTCATTTACATCGTCCGTTTATATATCGGTTGATACATGTGCATATATAAAAGAAATAAAAAATAAAATAAACAAATGTATTCCGTCTGGTGTTGTTTAATTTTAATATTATTACTACTGTAATGTACTTTGGTTTCTTTAAAAAGAGGAGTTTTTATACATATTTTATTTTAAATATTATTTATTGTATACAGTTTTTTTTTTCTTATAAAAGATAAAAATATAATTTATATAATGAAATTTTTTGTTTATTTTTATTTTAAGTGATGTATAAAAAAAATGGAAGTAGATTTTCCTACTATAAACATGATATAATATAATAAATAATTATGTTAAAAGTAATTAATAGTTTACAATTATATAAAATATTGATTTAATTAATGCAATTAAATAATTACATTGTCATTCTCATTTGAAAGAAAAAAATGAGACTGGTTAACATAACCAATGATATTGCTAATGATAATTATTTATTATTAATAAAAATAAAAAATGTGTGTGATGATGGGAGTGCGTAAAGAAGAAACAACATTGCGAAGACGTGAATTACGTTGTTAAAATATATATAAATATATTGTGTGTAAATTATATCATTGTATGAGATAATAAATTAATGATAAACATTTTCTCTTTTAGTAAGACCAAAACTTAAGTTATTTTTTTAATTACGTAATTAGTTATGTGATTCGGATGAAAGAGTGATGATTGATAGTTGTTTGATCTGTTGTAATATGGAGGACTGATATATTCAATTATAATTATAAAAATATATATATATATATTTGTCATCAGCATTGGCAACACTGATTACAATTTAAATAATAATTTCTATGTAGATAAAAATAAGTATAATATGATATAATGATAATATATAAATGAAACGTTCATTTAGTTGTGTATACACAGATTGATATGAAAAACGTATTGGAATTTGTAATACATAAATAGATATGGGAATTTGGTGATTATTATTATATTATATTGTAAGAAAAAAATCAATTGAGATCATTTTTCTGTCACTCAGTTATAATGATGGATTATATTATTCATTGTTATAATTTTTATTATTATCACGTATTTTTTGTGTATAGTTAGAGATTTTTCTTTTGTTTTTGTTTTTTTTTTCAGTGCCTAGGAAAATCTGTCTGCTATTATTATTATAGTAATTATTGCTAATATTTATATATATTATATATTTACATTATTATTAGCTGGAGAAAAATTCAGTGATTTATAAATAATTGTTTTATTTATGTACTATAACAATTTTTTATTGCGTACAAGCCCTTTAATTTCTTTTTAATTGTCTTAGAATAATTTATTTATTTTTGGATAAACGATTGCGTTGCATATTAAAATTATTTTTAAATTTTTGAGTTTTTTGTTGTTTTTTTTCTGTAAAATTAGAAAAAATTGAGAATAAACTTAATGGAGATACTATTTTTAGTTCATGACCCAACTGTAAAAAATTTTCTCTTTTTTTTCTCACTGTGTTTTGTGTTCAGTTGTAAATTATTGTACAAAAATTCTTAGTTCCATTTTTTATGTATTTTTTATTTATAAAATTATATATGAACAAAAAAGAATAATAGAAATGTTGGTCAGATATATAAATCATTAATTTTAAGACATATCTTGAAATTTAATTTAAATTTTAAGATCAATTTTATCTCCATGTGAAAATTTATTATTATTATTATGATTATTAATTATTATGATATTTAGGTATATTATTAATTAATTATTAATATTATGATTATTATTTTACATACCCAATGATCGTCAATAAATATTTTATTCCATTATAAAATATTATTTATAAATCTTTTATATTTATATCCATTCATTACTATTCTCCATTTTTTAGGTACCTACTAACAAAAATTAGTGTAATTTACTTCCTTGATTGGTCTAAATTTAATTTACATCTATTATAAATTTGGCAGAATTATTTTCATTTTTTTCACAGAATTCTGTTACCATATTTATATTGCTTACTGGCAGTGGTTTCTTGACAACTCCTTTATTTATGATATCTCTCTCCAATGACCTCCTCATCCCTTAATTTAATTTAGATGGGAAATTAAAATTACTAAAAGAAAATTTAGATATTTTTAATTTTTATTTTCTTCTCCTTATAATATTTGTATTACCTCCATACACCTAAAATTTATTCCTTCTAACTTTTGTTTAATACTTAGCATTTCACTTTCATCTATTATATTTTGCAATCTGCTATTTTAAAGATTTTAAAACATTAATCTTCTTAAGTTGTTTGACCTGCTTAGCGAAGCCTTTTTATATCAATTTAAGTTAAAGATCTATGTAACCATTCTTTAATGTTAATGAAGTTCAATTTAAAATTATACTTTATTTAATCCATCATCATTATTTTATTATATGTTGAATCAATTTCTAGCATATGAGTATACATTGTGATGTGCATATTTTTCCAAAAAAAAAACTCTGAAATGCTTTAGAATTACGGAAGAATACTTCCAGAATTACTGAACCAATCGTGACCAAACTTGGTCAGATTACTTCTATATATTATGGGGCATTGATGCCATTAAAGTTTAAACTTAAAAGGTCAAGGGGGTGAGGCTGTAGAGCAAGGTTACTCTCAGTATCTCATTGAAGGTCACTGTTCTAATACACTTGTCTATTACCGTTCATGGCCAGCGTATCGGTTCCAATACGCAAGACAGATGTCTTTTATATTGTCTATTCAACATGAGAGCAGCACTTGTTGGATATCGTGTTACTAGTGGCCTCTTGTAATAGTTCATAGTATGTTTATTGTCCTGGTTTGTAAAGCAAAAGCCATTTTGTGCTTCTTAGTCTGGATCTTTTTTGCTAACATTCTGCTTCCATTGTTCCTGTTTTTACATGATGTTTCTACTTTTTTTTTTTTTTTTTTTTTATTAAATAATAGTTTTTGTAATATTTTGTGCAAATATTTGAACCAGGACGTTTGTCCTGGTTCCTCAAGAGCTCACATTACAGTCCTGCTTCAGCAACTGATCACATTACAAATGAAGAAATATAGAAAATGCTGCATGATTTAGCCGACAATGATGATGATCTGGATAATTATTCAGCTTCTTCAGAATTAGAAAGTGATGATCAGATATATTCTGGTGTGGATGAATTATCAGCTGTGGGTCCTCGAGAACTGGATGTATGCGATACCAATCACGGCAAGACATCAGCCCCAGATATTTTATTTCAATCTACAGTTTGTTGTTCGTTACTATCTAATGACAAATTTTTCAGCTGTTCCAAGTTTTCAAGGAGGTTGTCTACTACAGACAACAGAATAGATTTTTCAATCTATTTTTCTCTGATGGATTTTTAGACAAAATTATGCAAGAGACCAATTTCTATGCTGAAACTGTGTTTCTTTCTGCAGGTGTAACTCAACATTCAAGAATTACTGCTTGGAAACCAGTATCTTGGGAAGAATTAAAAAATATTGTTGGGTATTATTTTTCATATAGAAAATATTAAAATTATTAGAATTATTATTGAAAACAGTCAACTTTTTAGTATACCTGTTTTTAGCAAGTCAATGAGCAGAAACCGGTTTTATTATTGTCTCCATTTTTCATACAACAATGACAGTACTAAAGACAGGTTACATAAAATTAGATCTGTCACTGACCATTTCAACGAAACAATGAAGGGCTTAATAACTATCAATGAAAGCATAATTCTTTGGCATGGTTGTCTTATTTTTAAGCAATATATTAAAAATAAACGTCGCAAATGTGGAGTGAAATTATATTTGCTGTCAGAACCTACTGGAATGGTTCACAAAATTCTTGTGTATACTGCTCTTAACAGGAAAGAATCGTGCACAAAAAGTTGTAATGAATTTATTAGAAGAAAAATTTAATAAAGGACATTCTCTTTACTTTAATTATTATAATGGTATAAGTTTGAAAAAAAATTACTGAGATTGGGCACATATTGTATAGGAACATTACGAATAAATAGAACTAGCCTTCCAAAAACTGTGATTGAATCTAAACTATGCAAGGGACAAAGTAATAGCAAATATTCTACAGCAGGAATTTATTTAGAGAAATTATGAGATATTTTAAGATGTTCTAATGATCTCTTTTGAACACAATTTCAATTTGGTCAAACTACCTACTAAATGAAGGTAATGTTTTAAAACCGATAGCAGTAAAAGAATATAATACTTACATAGGTGGGATATACTTTCAAGACCAAATGATGCCGTACTACTCTTGTGAATGAAAATCTTTGCAGTGGTATAAAAAGTTAGCCTTACATATATTTCAAATAATGTTATTAAATTCATTTTATCTTCATCCCAGATTACCGTTAGACAAAATCTAAATTTTTATGATTATAGAGAATGGCTGTTATAACAAATTTACTTGAATTTCCTGAACGTCAAAAAAAGTCCTAATTCTGAAGAATCCCATAGAATATGAAATGAAGAAAATTAAAAAAAGAAATGCTAAGGGAGAAATTTCACTTAAATGTCTATATTATTTGCAGCATGGAAAACAAATTTTAAGTAATTATTACTGTCCTCAATTTCCAAATAATCCTGCTCTATGCGCATTATGTTTCAATAGATACCATGTAAATTAGAAAATAAATATTGAACAATAATTTTTTTTTTATTATTGCCTGCTATGAAATTTTTATAGGTGTGTGTTTAAAAATTATTGTTAAATTAATTTTGTCTTCTTTTAAATATTACTGATACACAATTTTTTTGAATGTAGATTAACAAAAAAATAAAGTTTAGACAAAACATAAAACTGAATTGCTTCACTTGTACACCAGTGTTACAGATCCACAAACAGCAGGCAGCATGACCTTGAATATTACCCGATGCCTGCGACAATACTCCGTTATGCATTAGCACTCATATTGCATAAGGTCATATTTTTTGTAGGAACATTTGTTAATTAAAATATAGCAATATTTGCAAAAATAGTTTGATTTAGATTAATCTGTTTTCACAACTTTTAAACATTAGATGCTTTTCAAATGCTAATTTTAATATTGGTCAATGAAAGGCAGCTTCTATTGGAAACATGGCATCATGGACATTTACGATAAATCATATATGTCTATATGTTTCATCTTTGTGTTTGCCGGCCTCCATGGCATGAGTGATAGCGTCTCGGCCTTTCATCCAGAGGTCCCAGGTAAGAATCCTGGTCAGGCATGGCATTTTTCACACACGCTACAATTTATTCATCTCATCCTCTGAAGATATGCCTTAACGGTGATTCCGGAGGTTAAACAAAGAAAGAAAAAATCTTTTTTGGATTCAGGAAGAAGAAAAATATACACAGTTTCAATTTTACATAAAATTATATTACCATCCATTTCTATAGAAAGGATTCCATTCTTCGGTTAAAATATTATCTATTATTAACTTTCAGAAAGTTTCCTCAAGGTGAGTCTTCTCAAGTCTTCAAGTATTGTTGACTACTTCTTGGTTGGTTGGCGGTATAGCTGTTTATTGGTAAGGGTATACAATTTTTTTTTTTTTTTTTTTCATTAATAATAAGAAAAAATTTTTATATTGATACATGATCATTAGATAGGTAATGTTATGTTATGATAGCGAGTGTTCTGTAATTCTTTATTTGGAATACTAATAATTACAATTGTTGTATCGTGATTTGTTTATAATATAAAAAATATTTAGCTATAGCAAAATAATTAGTTTCCTATCATTTAATGTTTAGACTTTGTTATAAACTTCTTTTTTTAAATTATCAGTAATGACAAAAATAGAGATTTACCTGAAACCTTGAAATTAACAAAGTATCAATCTAAACAGATTTAAGCTACCATATACAAATTCTAGGAGATAACAAATATTTTAAGTAATGACTTTTAATTTTTCAATACTTTTGAGAGGCAAACATTTTTATGAGTCGCAAACTATCAATAAATTTATTTTCTGTCTTCCAGCAATTTTTTATATTTTGAAAAACAGTGTTACATTTAACAATTAAGGTAGAGATGTGGTTCCTGAAGAAATCAATATTAACACTAAATTTTTTATTAAAAAATGTGAATGATTTTATTTAAATTTATTTTAACACTTCCCAGGGGGCTTAATATTAAAGTCAGTATTTATTCTGCCGAACTGGAGTTTTTTTTTTCTGCATTAGGTATAACATTTTTTTTTTTTTTGTGATATTTTCTTGTTTAATAGTATATATAAAAAGGAAATAAGACATTTTGAAATCTATGATTATTCTTTTTGTTAAGTTTGTAATGTAAAAAAATTAGGTGAATATATCGACTTAAGCTCGTAATGGGCTTAGATGAGACTATAGCATTGCAGATATAAAGGTTTTGTTTGTAGTGTATACAAAATTTCAAATAGTGAAATAAATATAACAAAAAATGAATTAAATGAACATAAAAACATCGAAGATTATCAGTTGCGTAATATAAATAAAAGAAAACAAATTTTCAATTGTATGGTTTTTTGGTAGATTTATTTAGGAGTAGATAAGGCTGTCAGGGTATTTTGCAAAAATATACAGTCCCTTTCCTGCTTTTGCAATAAAATTAAGTTTTCCATCCAGTCATTGCTCCAAGGAGCCTTGTAACAGTCTTCCAGGTTTTCTTTTTTCTAAAATGTTCTGTTAAATTCTCTCTGTAACCAGATCTTCAATTAATTTTTACTTGAACTGCTTGTGAGATATATTGTTTTGTCACAGTATGTGTTTTAGTGTTGCACACTACAACACAACAGTATATGTCATAGAGATGTACAAATTGTAACAACTTCTAGTAACCAGAACAACATTTTATGGTATTATTTCTATGTGCATTTTAAAAATTGGTAACTGTAAATAAAATGGTCTCTGCGACCACATACCTTCCATATGCTTCAGGTAATCTTCAAAATTTCATGCTTCAATTTGATTAAAAACTGTGTAACAATTTAAAAAAAATCTAAACTCGATGATTGCATTAATAACAAAAATGATATAAAATCTTTAGTAATACGTCACAACCTAAGCATCCACTAAAGACTTGTAAAATATATATCCACTATCGCCTGCAAAGGGTTAACAATATCTTCACTTAATGTAAAGTTTTAATAAACTACGATTTTTATAAGCACTACGCATTCAGCGATGCGTTTTCTTGCCGCGGAGAAGTGGGGGGGGCACAAGCGGTGTGGTGCGCATGCGCAGGAGAGGGGAAGTCACCTCTGCCTCATGACAAAGTTCGTGCCAGCCTCCGTTACTTGTGTCTCGAGAGTGGACGGTGTGAAGCCACGAAAATTCAACTTTTAATAAAGAAATGACGGCTTGAACGTAAATGAAATTGACAACTTTTTGTTTATAATTTTAACATTTAAATAATTATTATTATCATTGTTTTTTTTTCTATAAATGCTTGATGTTATAGATATTTCTCAATTTTTGTACGGTTACTACTACTTACATAAGCCTATATAAGTAGTAACCGTAAATACCATATGTTGCTTATTTCATTAGTAACTGAAATATGCTCGATTGAAAAATCTGATGAAAATTAATTTTCTTCCTCATTTTTAATGCTGGGAAACAAGAACTTTTTCAACATCCTAATAGATTAATAATTATTAAAGAAATAAATAACAATGTTTTACTGATTTTTGTTCGCCATTTTAAGAAAAATTTAAGATTCGCAATATACGACTTGCCCTTGTATGGCGAATTTAAAAAAACAATGCATTTTTTATTTTTTTGAATTTTGAAAAATAATTTAACATTCGTAATAAGCGAATCAAAAAATGTATTTGTACAAATTTTCTTCGAAAATGGAATATTAGAAAAATGTATTGGGTGAAAGGGTTAATCAAACAATAAAATAATGTAAAAAAAGTGTCTACATCTACGATGTGGGCGAACTTTGACGTGAGATCGATACAATGAAACAACTTTTTTTGGCACCGCATATGATCACAAACATGAATTATTTTGAGGTTAAAATTTTGTATACCACATAAAAGAAAATGCATTTGTAGTTTCAAACAATTTCCATCGATAAATGGTTGAAATAAGGTTTAGTATTTGAGATTGCATCTTAG
>JAAAKQ030491686.1:875-21319 GCA_010016005.3 Zanna intricata
CCGGTGCCCCCCCGCCAAAAAAAAATATCCAGCTATTACCCTCTGTAGGCGGACGGGGGATAAAAAATAACCCGCACCCGGACAACGGCGCCGGGGGGGGGGGGGGGGGTCCCCCGGTCGGGAGGGTCAGCATGCTCAGGTGTGTCAACTCTGATGATCGGCTGCAGACTCCACAATTTCCTATCCCAACTGCGAAAATAAAAACTGGAGTAAAGACCGTGACCCGGCTGATGCGGCAGGATCTGGATTATTTTTCTGGGCCCACATGACTCTGCCACTGAGATTAGAGGCAAGGCGTGGGGTTAAAAAAAGAGAAGATCCGAGACTGGTGGTGAGCTGACCTGCCATGCCGGACATACAGCCAGAAGATAGGGAGGTTCACCCTACAGGCAAAGACACACCCCCGGGCTGAGCTACACTTAATTGTAGGACCGGTCCGGAGCTGTAGGAAAAAAAGGACCCAAAACTGTGATCTGAAGGATGGGTTACAAAATAATTGGTCCCCATTCTAAAAATATTAGTAATAGTTGGTGGTTACCTCTATTTCATACAGGTAAAAATGTATTTTTCTCAGTTCTTAGAGTTAAGAAATAAACACCACTAGAAGGTGATCGTACTTCGTTTTTCTTTTCTCCTTTTTTGAATTTAACTTTTTTAGTCAAGTAACAGGAGACACATGCATCCAATCTTATCGCACATTCAGTAACAGTAATAGTTGCTGTGATGGTTGAGCAGCGTGCTGTATACTGTCCCCCCTTAAATACTGATAAATTAAGTAAAAAAAAATAATTTAAAAAATTATAAGTCCTTCACAAAAAAAAAGAAAAAGAATTTTTTGTAGAAAACAGATCTTTGACTAGGATTTTACAAAAAAATATTATATTTATATTTTGATCACAAATCAAAAAGGTAAATATAGTCTACGAAGACCATTTATTAAACTTTTTAACTAATAGTATACACACACCACACAAGTGCAAAGCATATTTATAACTTAATGCAATAAATTTACTTAAAACAATATTCATTACAATAAAGTATCCCTCAACAGTAATATACATACCCTGAAGATAAAAAACATGTCATAAAAAATAATAATCTCAGCTCTCATGTTAAATTAGCTTAATTATTACAACATAGCTATTTATGATTAACAACCTTTTGAGACAGACAAGAGGCTTTTTTTATGTAATATACAGACAAGCTCTAGAACTTTGTACATGTACTTCTACCACTTAGATAACATCAATGTTTTCAGGAAACAACCACTCAGCAACCAAAATTAAATTAAAATTTTTTACTATCTAATTGCAAATAATTTCCATAACAAAACCTGACAAAATATTTTTTTGTCGGCTGGGCAAAGGAAAGTATGTTTGAGTGGTGTTCATGTGCAACTCCTATAATATATGTATTGATTTTCATAAACTAAAAGTCAAATTGTATTTATTTTAACGCCAACTGATCTATGCAATTTATGCAATAATTATATATATGTTATCAAAAATAAATTTAATAGATTAAAAGATAAACAAATTAATGTGAATGGATAATTTAAAATAGATGTAAACTGTACAGATAATACTTTTTATGGCAACGTTTGAAATTTATAATGAAAAAATAAAAAATGTTACTGAATTAAAATAAGGTTTAAATGCTGATTTCATAGCAATAAAAAATTTCTGAATTTTCATGAATATAATAACATTCTTTGACTGTGTGCTATAAATTACACTGGATATATGTACATAAAAAATAGAAAAAGATGAAAATTACACAATTTAATTTTTAAGAAATACCTAAAATCAATTGCAGGTTAGAGCATTCTGCAATCAGGAATTTATAGTTTTCTTTTACAATAAAAATATTATTTACTCTTTAAACAGATCTCTTTTGTAAGTTCAGAATCATTTTAACTGCATAATAAGCAATATATAATTCCTTATTGAAAGAAAGCACACCACAATACAACATATTTATGGAGTGGCATATCAGCTTTCACTAGAATGATTGGTTTAAATTTTCATCAGGCTATGCAATTTCACAAAAAAAAAAAAAAAATCACTTCCTAATTAAAAAAAAAAAATGCAACTACATTCAGGGAATAAAATCCTTGTTACGAACCAAATAAAAAAAAAAAATCATACAAGTATTTTAGGTCACAAAATGTAGATCCGTGTTTCTTTCTCAGGGAGGTAACATAAATTTCTATACAACTGGAGAGTTAAAAAATGCGTGTGCTAAACCAAAATTAAGTGGATGATTTATAAGAAATACAGATACTGAAGAAGAAATATGTTATGCTTTACATCTATCTCCTATAATAAGTACCAGAAAATTTTCACAACTTTTAAACATTTCACAAGCAAGACTACGGAATGCAGTTAACATTACAAGCGCAGCAATTGTATTCATTCCACATAACATACACATTAACATCTGATCATAATAAATGCACAAAATTAAACAATGTACAAAAAATCCCAAATCATATTAAGACAGTCGTCGTATTAAGACTCTTGATGAATTATGCTGTACAAGAAATGAATTTCTCAAGTTTCAAAAAACTCACACTTTGGTACTAACAATGATTAGAACATAATCCGACTGAAATTGAAAATGGATGTGGTTTATGCAGGATGTTACACCAGCTCACCTTTCTACTAATGTTAGAAGTTTTTTAAATAACACATATAATAACTACAGATTAGATAAAATGAACCAGAAAATGGCCACCATGATTTCCCAACAAACTATTTTCTTTGAAATTAGATGACATTGTTGATTTATTCTACATATCCTGAGAGAAACAAGAACTTAGAAATTACATCATTGAAGCTCGAAGCAACTGTTAAGAATAGTTGTGATATTTTAAGATATACTTAAGAAGAACAGATTTTTCATGTTGAATGCTGCATTCAACAACATATGACAGCTACATAAATAACTAATTTGAGTCATAAATAAATATTTTGGTAAAAATCATTCAGAAATAAAATTTATTAATGTAACATTTAATTATTTTCGCATGTTATTTCTTACTCTATTTTATGTATTTTGAGATCAGCAGTTATTTTTTACACAATTATTTAGTATTATGAAGATTTTTGTTCTGTTTGAAGTAGTAGTTTCCCAAGAAAGTAATCAGTTTTAATAGTTTTTATTCAGTCTCCTTCAGAAGAAATTTAATTTATAGTCTGAAAGAAACATACTGAAAAAAATTTTCAAAGTCATTCAATATACTCTTGAATTATGAAGCAATATTAAACTGATAAAAAGCATTTGTGCATTTCATCTTCCTCTGAATCTAAAAAAAACAGCTTTACTATTTCAGTTTTTTACAAATATATAATGATGTATAAGTCTTATGAATTATGCAACTGTTTAAATGTAATTGAACAAATAAAAACTACGCAATCAATTTCCTCGTAAGTATAAAACTAATTTTTTAGCACTAGTAATAAACTAACAATTTTTATTTATGACCTAAAAACTTTATTACGTTCCTAAAAGCACGGCAAACCATTCTAAATATATATTTATTAAAATTTTGAAAGCTGGGGTACAGAAGAAAAAAAAACCTTTTTTATGCTAGAGAAAGAAGAGACAAATATTTTAGCAACTAAGACATTGATTCAGAGAAAAATTTCTTTTTCTTTAAGTATTAATCAACTTTCCTTTTTTTTTCAGTGTTTATATTTCCGTTTTAAGATAATTTATGTGCATCATAAAACTTTTTATCACTTTTAAATGGCATCAACAATTATGATGGTCATTAGCCATGAATAACAAGGTAGTTAATCGCTAACAGACTTTCTACAAATCTAAAGACAAAAATACAAAATATTTTTATTTATAACAATATAAATATTCTTCTATTAAACTGGAAAGAGTAGTTTAATAATATCAACATTTATTTTCTAACTACTGTTACAGTTAACAAATTTTTCTAAAAAGAAGATAAAATCAATCTACATTCACCACTTATTTAAGAGTCAATAATTTGAGCCATCAAAAATTCAAATGTGTATGACATACATACCTGCGTGTGTGTGTGCATGTCATACACACATGCATATGCACACACCCTCCTAATCCTGTATATATATATCCAGAGTTATTATATTATTTATAGTTACAATTTTATGTAATATTATACATAATAGTTAATATCCAGGGTTATTATATAATATAAAAATATGTTCATATTTACATAAACACATATTTCTGGGTTTTGTATTAAAAAGTAAACCAATCTAATTTGCTCCAATTAAAGCATGAAAAAATACTTAATTATGTGATTATGTTTAGATGACTTAAAACCAGGTTACATGTTTGATTAACAAGTGAAAGAAAAAGCTTGTGGCCTTTCACTGAAAAATCACAACAAATTATCAAACACAAGGATGCTAAAGAAATTTTTTTTTTAATACAATTCCTGGGTCTGAAGTTTGTGTTATGGTATATTCAAAACAAATAATTACATAAATGGTACCGATGGAGCAGGATTACACTTTTAAACAAATATGAAATTACAAAATTATTTAATAAATTTAATTCGTCTGAATTACGAAATAATGTGACAATAACAGATTAAAACCATCAAAACTGGACCAACTTGTGCTAAAACTTACACTGCATTAAGAGACTTCACCAGCTTGGTATGAATGTCAATCTACAGCACTTAATTCAGAAAAAAAAAATGTTGCAACAGCAAAATGTAATTCAGAAAAAGAAGCAGTGTAGCAAAACTTTTTTATACATTTAGAGTAACTTTTCACAAAAAAAAAAAAAAAAAAAAAAATTACTTATTTAAAAGCACGTTAAGGTGAGCTGGTGTAATAAAACTATTATTAACAACTACACTGCTGGCAGATGACAAAAGATTTTTAAAAAAAGATCAGTTTTGCAAAACTTAATTATGGTAAGGTAAAGAAATAACATAAAAAATTAAGTTAAAAAAATAAGAAGCACATGACTTCTTTTCATTGTGCTTAAGAAAGAAACCTTATATATTACTTTTTTATAAAACCCTCAAGAGGACCTCATAGAATAGTAAGAAATTTTTCTCTAAAGTGACAAGCTGTTCAACATTTTAACAGGAAAAAAATTAAACTTGAATGAAATTAAATACATTTCATGAAAGTATAATCATAAATTTGTAAAGATCACTGAAAAAAAAAGCATGAATGCATTGGGGTCATGAATAAATACATGAAAATCCAACATTACTGTCAGGAACCCAAGATTGCCACTTTAATTCATGAACAATAATGCAAACAATAAGGTAACAAATATATTCCCACTAATCAATTACTTTATTATTATTATCACTATCCACATGTTTCTTGGTTTTTACACGCCATAAATTTCATTCAACATTATATAAAAAATGGAACAGTAGGTATCGGTAATGAGGCATAAGTCTGTAGTTGTTATAATGTAAAATAAAAATCTGATGTGGACATCACATGACTTCCTTGTATAAAAATCCAAAACTATTATGATTCTAAATTATAATTTTCAATTAATATTAAATAATCAGATTTTTCACAAAATCTCTTACATGTATACATATGTAATAATGCCTACTGAACTACATATACACATTTTTAAAAGTAATTTTTAGAAATAATAACTTCTGATTTTTGTCTTTTTTTTATTGTTATTATTGAATTAATATTTATTGTAAAATTTTTTTATAATCACCAGTTAATAATTATTAATGAATCAATATACTTAAATTTAAAAAAAAAGTTAAAAAAAGAAAAAGTAGATGAACTCTGATTCAAACCAATGTGCCTCCCCTTGCAAGATCCAAATATTTCATTAATTAAAATTTTATTTGGATATAACTTTGGAACCAATGAAAAGAAGTACCACTTAAGATATATCGTTGAAAAGCTCTTAATGAGGGCTTATTACTGCAGTTAAGAAAATGTCCAAAATCCAAATTATTTGTGATTTTGAGCTTTTTTTGATACTTTTGGTTCAGTCAACTGCAATTAAAAGGGAAGGTGCAAAATTAGATGTTACAACAGTTCTAAATCCAAAATTTCAACATCCTATGGCTAATCGTTTTTTAGTTATGCAAGATACATACATACGTACAGAGGTCACACAAAAAATAGTCATTGGGTGATTCCAGGAATCATGGGAATTTCCCCATTTAATACTTACTTTAATTTTATCAAGGATACATTTAAACAAAATAAAATTTCAAAATTAACTCATAGAACTGACAGTAACACCGGTTGATGTTAATATTTTAAAATTTCAAATAGTGCTCTGGCACCCTCTTTATTTTAAATATTTTCTTCTTTAATCTTTCAATTTGTTTTGCAAAAAATTATGCAAATAAAATTAAGACATAACATTAGTAACAACTGTAACAAATATTTTTGGCCAAATTATTTTCTTTGGATAATATACCACCATAGTGGATACCCTTGGGAATAGGAAACACAAGATCTAAATGTGGGAAAGCAGGTTTGTACAACTAGTGACCCTTGCAAGGTTAAAGTCAATCTGTGTTATCAGTACTCTAATCAATCAGCAATCAGTTTTGTGAGATGCGATGACTTGTTCTGATGCTAATCCATTTTATAAGATTAAGATTTTAATTCTGTAGAGAGAGGTTAAAATTAACCTTGATAACCTTAACAATGTTATGGTAGAGTTTGGTGGGGAGAGGTTATGAGTAAAGTATGAGTATGGCATAGTGAACACTATCTCATAGGACACTTAAGACAAATTTATATTTAAATGTTAATATAGACAAAGCAGAGAGACTAAACCACTTGTTCCATGCTATTAGTCATATGTATGATGGAGAATCACCTTACAAAAAGTGCCATCAGTTACCTTCAACATCTGACAGCAAGTTAGTTTAGACTAAAACATCTGACTCTGTAAGATTATTTTATGGTTAATTTTGCTTTCCTAACAATTTATGTTAATCTTCACTTTAATGTTAATTTTTTTCTGTCATTAGTATATTCATATCAGTATGGAAAAATTTGATTCTGATCAAGAAATTGTTCACCATTACCAAAAAAGGGTAAAATTTCATCATTTCTTCCAAATTTATGTTGAACAAGTACACACATCTCTTTTGGAAATAAAAGATATTTAACCATGTAATAATCCTGTAGGTGTTTAGTATTCTAGCTACTTGTATATATCACTTGCTTTCCTTGCTCTGGTAATTAACATTTAAGAATATAAAATCATGGAATTAAACTCTTAAGTATATAATACATTGGTTATGACCACAGAGTTGTACCAATCTTACTTTTTAATTATAAACCAAACATGAAATTTGTTAGTTTTGCTTGACTGTATGAGCAAAGCAAGCAAATGTGCACAAAAAACAGCTGAACTATAGCTAAAATTATGCTCTTACTACACAAATCTGTAACTACTACACTAATCTATAGTTGTATTATACAACTATCTTAGGACTAATATTATATTTTATTCCTATCTGATAGAATAAAGTAAAATACACATGAAAGAATATTAATATTCAATACTATCGTTCTTTTTTACATGCCTTAAAAAAACCAGACTTTTCACAAATATTTAAATGAACTACTTTGTTTCAACAAATAGTGTTTATGTGTCTGAAAATATTAGTTAAAGAAGACATGCAAATAAAAATAATGTTGTTAATGTTTAACTAAAAATTTACGAAAAAATGTAAAGGTACGTCGGCTAAAAAGAAATCTTAATATAAATAAAGATAACAGTTATCTTTATTTATGCAGACATGCAGTTATTTTACGTGTGTTAAATCGTTTACATAGAAGATTAGAGGAACGGGTAGCATTAGACAAGTCTTTTCTAGCACAATTACATTTCTTCAATATTTCGACAATGTTACAAGTGATTTCTCTTAAGTTAATCAGTTATTAACTTTCAACAGAGTACATATCAGTAATAAAACAAAAAGTAAGTTAACCTCAAAAAGTATCATTAGTTTAAAAGCCTTAAGTATAAACATTTTTATGAAGTACAAATCACACGAGTATTAATGTTTAATAGTCTGAATAAATAATAGATAAGAGAACACGTACAAAAACTCTTACCTGTAAATCTCTATGTTCAGCTACAATAAATTCACTACTCCACCTTGTCGCCATTTTTATTAAAATAGTAAGATACGGCAACAATAATAATACAAAAGAAAATAAATACTATAAAAACAAACTTATATAAACAGGAACTACTGAATCATCTCATTTTATTTCCAAGAAACCGCTAACTCCTTTCATTCACATTCAAGGATTTCATAGAGCAATTATCATTAGCTATTTTACTAAACGTTAATAACTGCCTAAAACAAGAATCATAAAACTTCGTAACAAAAACTGTGATTTTTTAACATATCAGTGTAGTGTACTAGTTAACACATTTAATCTCAGCAGAGACACAAAAGTTTTCAAACAACAAATTCCATGACACCTCCTCTCCCCGTAACTTCAATTCCGCTAGTTGCCAATATTCTAGACACAACAGTAATGCCAATATAATCATAGTTAAACTATTGAAAGTAAAAGTTATCATTTTATCAGAACCGTTTCCCAACACTAAAAAAAAAATTAAATTAATACTAAAAAAATTATTTATATCAAAATATGTGTTGTGTATTAAAACATGAAGTTTGTTTTCAGATTATAAATTTAATCCCAGCAGTTTTAATTTACACCCTGGTTCTACAATTGGCGGTAATTTCTTACTTCAGATTTAAATGAAATGTTGGTAACCCCAATTAACTTTCATTAGTAATAACTATATTTATAAACATACTATATTTCTTTTTAACATTGTGTTCAAAATCCTTTGTTCTTATTAACATAAAGTTCATAAAAATATTTTAGATTACACTAATTCTCTCTTGTAATTATTAATTTATTTACAAGTTGCCAATGCTTCATTCACAAATAGTAAAAAACAGGAAAAATCTCAGGATTTTTCACTGCGAACAAGGCCTGGTCTACTGCCTCATAAAAATTATAGTGGTTTATATACAACAAAACGACCACAAAATTGTTTTTTAAAAAATCTTAATTATTATGCACAGATGTTGGAATCCAAATTAATTATCAAACTCTAATCAGATATGGAGTATCTAGAAATACACTATGAAAATTACTTTTATCTCTAATATTTATTGAAAATTAATGGTTGAAAAAGATATGTCACTCAGGTAAAACATTATATTTTTGAAAACTAATAAATTAACAGAAAAAAAAATTTAATTAAAGGTTCCTGTAGGTGAAAAGAGAAAACTCAACATAGAGAGTGGACTGAAGATAGAATAACAGTCTGAATCAAAAAAGAACTTCTGGAAGAAAAAATACTATATGTAAAGATATTTGCATAGTCCTTGAAGACCTATATTAACTACATATTTACACTCCTATTAACAATACATAATTGTTAATAGAAGTTAAAAACAAATTGTTAATTCTATTAACAATACATGTTTTTATATAAATGTTATTATTAATTTTTTTCTTCCTTGTAAGAAGTAAAGGAAGTATTATAATCGCGAAAAACCTTGGTTTTCAGATTTCAATGGAAATATACATTTTGACCATCCTTGAATCCATTTTGACTAGTTTCAGTGTGACCTCTGTATCTATCTTGCATAACCCAAATACGATTAGCCGCAGGATGGTGAAATTTTGGATTTAGGACTGTTGAACATCTAGTTTGCACCTCCCCTTTTGATTGTAATCGACTGAACCAAAAGTATCCAAATAAGCCAAAATTCCCAAAGAATTTGAATTTTGGACTTTTTTAACTGTAGTAATAAACCCTTACTGAGAGTTTTTCAGAGATATATATATAAGTGGTACTTATTTTCATTGCTTCCAGAGTTATAGTCAAATAAAATATTTGGATCTTATAAGGGAAGGCACATCGGTTCGAATCAGGCTTCAACTCCTTTTCTTTTAACTTTTTTTTTAATTTAAATATATTGATTTATTAATAATTATTAACCATAATTGTAAAAATTTTATAATAGGTAATAATTCAATAATAACAATAAAAAAAAAATAATTATGACAAAAAAATCAGAAGTTATAGTGAAATTAAATTTTATGGACTTTTAAAAATGTGTATATGTAATTTAATAGGCATTATAACATTTACGCATATGTAATATGAGAGGTGGATCAAAAAATAAGTTACTCTTGTTTGGTTCTTGAACTGAAAGGAATATATTAATCTCTTGTGGTGGTAGCACTGGTTGTGTTATCTTCATGCTCCTCCATCAGCAATTCAGTAGTCCAACACAGAAGTACGTTTAGTAGTCCGATTTTTATAGGTAAAAAATTACAACTGTTACAAGATTCATCACCAAATTGTTAAGGTATACGGTGTTGTCATGCCCCATGATTAGAAAATGGAGCCAAATGTTCAGAAATATTACAACAAATGTGTCAAACTGCATGCTGGGCATCCTTGAACTGCAAACACGATGGGCAACGCAGAACACATGAATGAAATGAACTTGAATAATTGGTGCATTAAAATTAGAGAGATTGGAAGTGAACTTAACATCAGTTATTGTAATGTGTTTGTGATTATTTACGATCAACTTGGTTACTGTAAGATGTGTGCCACATCTGTTGACTGACAACCACAAACATCACTGTTTTGCCTCTGTTCTTTCTTTTCTTCAACGTTATTCTAGGATTGGTCCACACTTTTTGAAAAAAATCATCATAGTGGATGAGAGCTGGGTGCTTCATTACACTCCTGAGACAAAATGAGCATTACATGATTAGTGACATAAAAATTCGCGACAGCCAAAAAAATTGAAAACATTCTCACATGTTCGAAAGGTTAAGCTCACAGTCTTTTTCAATTCTGAGGGAATTGTTTACAGTTTATGCCCCAAGGAACAACAATCAATGCTGAATTTTACTGTGAGACTTCAAAAAAAATTGTGGTAAGCTATTAAAGATCGAAGACCTGGAATATTGAATGATGGGGGTCATTTGTTTCACAACGCTAGTATTCATTCACCTCATGTGGCAAAGGAGTTACTGCAAAAATTGAAGTGTAAGTGTGTGGTCTCATTCACCTTACAGCCCTGACCTAGTATCCTACGACTACCACCTGTTTGGTTCTCTCAAACGAGACCTGGGAGGAAAGCATTTCGCTAATGATGATGATCTGAAATAAGCGATCTGAAGAAATTTATTCAATTTTTGTACAAGGAAGTCGTGCATATCCACTCAGATTTTTTTATAACATTATTAAACATTCGCTTCTTCCATAAAGACTATGAAAAACAAACAATACATCCAAAAATAATTTATAATCTTTATGAAAATGAAACTATATAAAAAATAAAAAAAATATTTTTTGTATTACTTTTTTAATGAAATTATATATTCTTTAAATGGTACCTACCTTCTTCTGTTATATATGATAGCAAGATATAAAGACTTATTTGATGTAATTTTAACAATTTTTAAAGGAGTCCAACTAATTTTGTAAAAGAACACTAACAACACAATCATTACTCACTAGCATAATCATAAGGATGAATTTGTTTATGGTTTCATTTAAATTTTTTTATCATTTATACTTTGAAAACATGGATGACCAATTTTTTAATAAATCTACTGTATGGATAACTTTAAAATTATTAAGAAAACTCTGCCATTCACAGATAATAATACACTTTTTTGTATTTTCAATTACTTCATTTTTTAAGAATATAACCTGAAATCAATCAAACACTATAAGAGGTGATCTTGTATAGGATATTCATGTTTACAGAAAACTGTTTGGCAGCCTAGATAGAAAATATGACCTTAATATTTTTATTCCGACTACCAGTATCATTTGAAATTAAAATTATCTTCTGTACCTCATTTTTTCATCTATTATTTAGGAAGTACAATTATAAATCATTGACCACATACAGTAGCATGCAAATAAATCCCAACACAGATGTAATTTAATATGTGAATATCTAGTTAATTAATATGTCCTCCTTTATTATAAGTGTTATAATTGGATGAAATTTTTATGAGAGTGGAATTTAAAAACTTGTCAAAGTATGAAAAATGTTTAGAAAAACAGGGCGATTATGTCAAAAAATAGATAAAAATATATAGCTTTTTGTTCAATAAAAAAATTTTGTGCTATAAATATGTGTTTGTTTCATAGAGGGAGTGTAACTTATTTCCTGATCATCCCTCGTAACTGGTATTTATAGCAAAACTCACAAATATCATTTTTTTTTGTGAAAACTAAAGAATGTGTATGATGATGTTTGTGATAAGTTGAATATTTTATTGTTCAAATGTGACCAGTTTTTTGTAAAACGCATTCTTTGAATATCTTAAAAATAGTATTACTAAGTCTTTTTAAATCTATTTAAAGAATACTGCCTGGTTATGTACACTCAATAAACTGCACTGTACTGCTCCATGAAAGTATTACATCTCATTACAAAAAGAATAACTTTGGAATTAAACAATTATTACAGTTATAATTACAAATTTAATAAATTCAAAAAATTTAAGATACACAGAATAATATTCTTGCATGAATTTATAAATACCTAAATTTTTTTTGGCTTTTTATCTCAACTGCTGTACAACTCATAATGAGCTTCCTTTTCAACAACTTGCTACAATTGCTCTATAGTGCTTTCACAGATATTCTTCAAGTGTTACTCTGACAGTAATTAAAAAAAAAAAAAAGTAAATTTTTTAAACAATGAATGCCTAGCAAAACTAGGGTTAAGATAGATGCAAACAGTAGTTTTTTTTAATAAAATTTGAGAATTTAATTATAGACTAATTAACTGTTTAATTTTATAGACAGTTAATTAGTCTATAATACTTTATTAATGAGCAGAAATCAATTAAGTTTTAACACAAAATTGAATTTCCTTCACATATTAATAGTTTTTTTTCTTGCAATAAACTTGAACAGGAAAACAGTAGAATTCGATTACTAATAATTATTCTTGGATAAGGCACAGAATATTTTTAGTATATGTACTACGCTGAAGCAGGAGGTTCAGCCTTTGGGGCTTAGTCTCACCAGTAACCAGATAATCAGTTCTGCTAAGTCTAGTACTATGAATATGAACTAGATTCAGGAAGTCAATTTATCTATAATGATGGTTGTGTTTTAAAGGAAATAAACTTGAGCTACTGATCTTTGGGAGCAGTGTAGTACATTCTTGTAGATGGCTACTGTTGAAATTTCAGCCGGATCGGACTTGTAGTTTTGTTTTAACCGTGTGTGGAAGTGGGCGTGTCTGCGGATTTTAGAAAAATTGAAAAAGAGCAATATCGGTCGGTGATTCGATTCTTGTTTTTGGAAGGGAAATCGCGCAGCGAAATCAAAGAGCGCTTGGATGCTGTGTACAGTGACTCTTCTCCTTCAATGACGACCATAAAAAATTGGTTTAACGAGTTTCAACAAGGTTGCATGTCGGTTTTTGATGAGCGACGCCCAGGTGCCCTGAAAACGGCTACCATGGAGGATAATGTGACAAAAATCCACGATCTCGTATTGGCAGACCGTCGATTGAAGGTGCGCGAGATAGCTGAGACAGTAGGCACCTCAAAAGACCTTGTGGGTCATATCCTGCATGAAATTTTGGGCATGAGAAAGCTGTCGGCATGATGGGTGCCGTGTTTGCTCACTCCGGACAACAAGCGCAACCGTGAGACCACTTCAGAGCAGTGTTTGACGCTGTTTAAGTGCAATCTGAAAGAGTTTATGTGTCGTTTCGTGACCGTCGACGAAACATGGATCCATTGGTACACACCAGAGACCACGGAATAGTTGAAACAGTGGACTTCACCCAGCGAATGTGTTCCGAAGAAGGCAAAGATTGTCCTATCAGCCGGAAAGGTGATGGCCAATGTTTTCTGGGATTCACAAGGTATGATCTACATTGACTACCTGGAGAAGGGCAAAAGTCACAGGGCTGTACTATGCAGAAATATTGGGCCGATTTGATGCCGAATTACAGAAAAAACGGCCCCATTTGGCGAAGAAAAAAGTGTATATACATATATATATATATACTAAAAAATAGTATAATAATAATAATTTATCTATTTACTGACAGACATTTGGTTAGAATAGAAAATATCATACAAAAAGACAGTAAAAAGCCACAAAATCACATCAACTTAAATCAATGTCAAATCCATGCTCAAGATACTTACTAAAAGAATAAAAAAGGTTCATAACAAGCCAGTCAAATAACTTTAATTTTAATCTTTTCAAAAGAGTTTCTTTCACATGCTTAGGATGCTTATTACAATATGTAATACCCCCTACAGCCCAACTGTTCTTTAAATTAGTACAGCTATAAGGAACATTAATATTGTGTATATTTTTCATGTTATAAATTTACATATTTAATTTCTGATCAAAAACGCTCAAATTATGTTTAACCTGCAACAAACTATAATAAATATAAAGAGTGTAAAAAGTTAAAATTCTTAGTCATAAAAAATGGCTTTCACTGTCCATAAAATAGTTAATTCATAATTCCCAATGCTTTCTTCTGATGTATTAATAAATCAGAAACATGTCTTGACTGACGTCAGACAAGCAAATTATATATTAAAGTGGATCTGAGAAAGGCTAAAATACACCATATGCAAAGTCTCATGAAATACAAAATTTCAACTTCCTTAGGTCAAACAAAACTCTGGAGAGTTTATTACACACAAATGAAACGTGTGATTTCCAAGTAAGAGTGGGGGTCCAAATGAATCCAGAAGTTTAATACTATCAACATTATTCTCAATTTCCCTCTGACTAATACTAATATAATAGTAAAGTATAATAATAAAGTAAAAAGTACGAGTAGTATTATGTAATTAAGTATAATAAATCTCAAAATTAATTTCTTATTGATGGTAAAATTTTAATTAGTGGAAAAAAATTTCTACAAACTTTTTTCCTGAAAATTAAATTAAAAAATGGGAGGATTGACCTATATTCGAGCAAATATGGTAATTAATAAGGGCTTTAAACACATCTATTTTTATCTTATATTGCCCATGATATATATTTTTATGAAACATTCAGAATAAAGATTTATTTATTTAAAAGTTGAAGCTTCTACAGGGATATATGGAACATAAGTTTTGAAATAAATTAAAAATACAAAAATTTATGATTAATCAAAAATACTTATTTTCACCATTATTATTAATAATATTTAATGTTCACTAGAAAATTTATTAATTTAACAAAAACATGCTTAATCCTTCTTACAATTCCTTACTATTCCCACACCACTAATTCTCTCCACATCATAGGAAATCTTTTGTTAAGATATAGCTTTTATGAATCAATTAAGAGTTTGAAAGGTGCCTGGTGTTGTAAATAATATACAAACTCATGAAAAATAATTAATTTATTGTAAGTCTTAAAGAAAATAAATTAAGCAATGTCTAAATTATTATAAAAGTAGAAACATTAAAGATTAAATAATCAGTAAAACAAGAATAAGTATCAGTTTTTCTTAATTAATCGCAGAGAATTAAATAAAAACATTCAACATTAAAGTAACTGTAAATAACCAAACTGCATGCTATTGATAGTTCGATATGGTTTTGCTATCAATTTAGTAGATTTAATCAAAGATTCAAATCCAGCAAATAACATCTGTTTTGAAACATCAACAATTTCTATTAGAGGATCATTAAACCAATCTTGAACAATTTCATTTTTATTATTGTAATAACAATATGAAACTTTAACAACTTTTTTTTCTAACAATTTTGTAATTACATCATTACTACTGTTACAATTTGTTAAAACTGTTAGATTTTTATCCATTATTCTTAACAAAAGATAATGTACTGAATTATCTACAACTGAACATGTAATAATTAATTTAAAAACAGGACTAATAGAATTATTTATTTTATTTAAGATTACATTGTTAAAATCACTTAAGGGTGAAATTGTATTATCATCAATACAATAATTTAATTTTACAGTACTATTCCATAACTTTACATAATTTTCAGATTTTACGCCTATCCATGATAAACATTTATCACAATGAATGACACCAAATTGTTTAGTGATGATATAATCTGTATTTATTTTAAAATAATAATGATCATAAAGACAATCATTCTTAGAAACAATTTTCAGTTTGTTATCATTTTTTGTAATATCATTATTACTATGTTTATGGCAGAACCAATCACCACAATTCCAGTCATCGACAGAAGGAAGTGGTAAAACTCTTTTAAAATTAACATTTTCACATATAATATTATTACAACATATACACAACAGATTAAAGTTTTTATTCTTTTCAAAGGGTGGTGCATATTTAATACCGTGATTAATTTTTAATTGTAAATTATTTTCTGATTCAATCTGAATTCGAAAAAATAAACTTTTTTCAATAATTGTTAAGCCACTCATAGTTTGGGGTTTAACTTTTATTTCATTAAATGCAATAAGTGATGACACATTATCATCATTTATTAAACTAATAGAAGTATGTGTTATAGACAACTGGAGTTTATTTTGAGATAAATCTTCATCAGATACCAAAAGAACTTGACAGGCTTCAAGTAACTGATGAACTTCAATCACTGCTTTCAAGATCATTCTAATCTTTTTTTAATGTTTCTTCCTTTAATGTTATTAGTTTTTTCAATTAATAAAGTTTTGTATACGTTTTCAAAATTATTTCTTTTATATCTGTTCTGAATCAATAAACCATTCTTTAATATCTTTTACACTGTGTTTTATATGTTTTTCACTGTTTACAATTCTTCTGTGTTTCTTACTCTTATTATTTTTCAAATATTTCTTTCTTCTCAAATATTTTTAGAATACCTATAATTGACAAAAAAAAAGTAATACAACAAATATTATTACTAATAAAATATTTTTAAGAGTTTACAAGTTTAAAATTATAAGCAATTTTTCAAACACAACTTTTAGTATAAATAAAATTACTTGCTTTCATTCCAGAGGTTTTAAGGTCAACAGAACTTTAAGCTTGGAGGAAAATGAATGTGTTACATATCAAGTACTCAAACATATAAGTTGTTTTATAAGATTTTTAGATATAAAACAGACACTAGTACCTAATCCAAGCATGTACCTATTTATAAATGAAACTCAATTGTGTGTTAATGCAGCGTTTCTCAACTTTTCAGAATTTGCAACCCAATTTTCATCATCCTCCCCTCTCATACACTAATAATGTATTCAATAATAAAGTACTTTGATGCTAAAGCTACACTATGACCTTAATTACAAACCTTACATACTATCAAGAATAAGTCTATTTATACTTAGCAACACAGATCTGCTCCATTGACAGAACCAGAATTGATGCCTCTATATTGGTCTCTGTCTTACATCTACCACATCAGACATTCTTGCAGATTCATGAAAAGTTCTGATTTGTCTCAAATGTTCTGGAATATCTGTGCAAATGTGTATAAATGCAGCACCTTGTTAAATTCCAGCCAGTCTCAGTCGAATTGATCCTTCTATTGCTATTGAATCTATCGTGAATGTGTATCTTGTAATTTACATGTTAATTG
Organism: Zanna intricata; assembly: GCA_010016005.3. Lineage (NCBI taxonomy): Eukaryota > Metazoa > Arthropoda > Insecta > Hemiptera > Fulgoridae > Zanna > Zanna intricata. The sequence goes on from JAAAKQ030491686.1 coordinate 18,473, forward strand.
CAATTCACAGTATTAAATATTCATGTTTGTGAATGAAAAAGCTTTACTTGTATTACAAAGTTCCATATAAAATAGATAATTTTGCCAAACAATTGCATTCCATATCTCTATCAAATGATACAGTTGCCCACTGAATTGGTGATATAGCTGAAGATGTACAGCATCAGCTTTTCAGGAAGCTGCATGAAAAATTGTTTTCAAGTCAATGAGGCAACAGATGGCAATAAAGATGCTCATTTCATTGCCTATATTCAATTTTGTGATTGTATGTCAGCAGCAGAAAAACTACTTTTCTGCAAACCAATAGAACTCAAAGCAACAGTATTATTTTCTGTCTTAAATGATTTTATAAATAAGGTAAACAGAATGGAAAAATTGCGTTGGAATATGCATCGATGGTGCTCTTCAATGTCTGGAAGATTCCAAAGTATACAAGGAATTGTGGAACAAAAATCTTCACAGTATGTACATGATCCACAAAGAAGCTCTGGCTTCTAGACCCTATCAATATTCTGACTTTCTGTGAAAGTCATAAAACTACACCAGAGAGGGAATATTTAATTTGTAGATGTAATCTTAAGTAAGATATAATCTTAGAAATTAGAAGTTAGTGCTTAAACTGTTTTACAGATTATATACAGCCATTATAAATTTACTACACGTAGTTATGTCAATGTTTAACTGTAAAAAATAAAGAGTTTGATTTAATTGGCATCATGATTAGTTTTTGCTTGTCAGGTACTGTAATGGTTTAAGACCTGACATGAATCCCAAAATCACAGCTAATACCTGCTAACACCAGATTACAGTATTTGTAAGAATAACAGGAAGGACACTAGAGAAAGTGGGGAACAAAGTGGTTTCATACTATCTTCTTCAATGAGCCAAATATGCTATTCAACACTGATAAATCAACTCCACAAAAGTCCAGTTGATATTTAATAGTTAAAGTGAGTATTATTTTTCTGCAAATCATAGATATTAGCTGTGTAATGAACATTCATTATCCTCAGAGAAGGCGATTCTGACTACCTCTTGTACTGCAGGTGCCTTGCAATCTTACAGCCTCGAGAAAAACTGAAGGACAAATATTGTAAAAATAATGTATCTCCTTTCTCTTGTGAAACAATCCACTTTATACACATTTTAAATGCATTATGAACAAAATTAATTTAAAAACAACCATTTTTTATTGTTAGCATTTAAATTGTAAAAATGTAATGAATGAGAGTGTGGATTTTTCACCCATTAACGTCACCCGTATCATTGTTATATAACCAGAAATTGAAAGAAAAGTTATGAAAAATCCAAAATGAATTACATGAAAAATAAATAAAAACTCTTTTAAGAGAACAATCATGAAGGCTGGAGTGATAAAAGCAGTTAAGTAAATAAGTGCGTCCATAGAAATCAATTATTAAATGATTGGAAAGTGATGTCTTTATATCATGATAATAAGTGAGCAAGCTTACAAAAACTTTCTATGTTCGTATAAGTTAGTATTAAAAATCAAGGATTAGATATGATTTTGCAATTGCTTCAAAACCAAGAAGAAAATTTCATGCACCTTACCATCACAATTAATTGATCTGTGCCCCATTTTTGAACATTTTAAACAAAGATCAATACAAAGAAGCCAGATTATATGGTTATCATCATTTGCTTTATGTGAACAGAATGATATGGATTATCAATGAGAATGACATTTTTTAAATGTCAATAACATCACCTCAATTTGAAAATGGAGTTTTTATTAAATCGAAGTGCCATATTTCATATTGCAATACAGAAACTATTATAAACTATTGTACATGAAAAACATTTCTTCAGAAATTCTGATTAACCAGGTAGCTAGAGCTCTTAGGTCTAAATGTAGCCGAGCAATTTGTGGCTGTTTTCTTGAGAATGTTACAGTCACAGACGATTTTAGAACCGGGTGATTAGTATTTTCCTGACACCCAACAGAACATCTCATACATATCATTTTTGTCAAGGTAACATGGCTGTGACAAAACACTTACAACACCCTTATTCCAGAAGATCACATACAGTTAAAGGAGCCAATGAAGGATAAATCTCATTTTAGTATAAATATTTGTATAATAATAATTATTATTATGGTTCAATGTAATATCTATATTTATATGATCTCTTCTATTTTAACGATTGACCCAAAAACAAAGGTTACAAAAATTCTACAAAATTGCAAACGATTTCTTAACAAGGATTATTTAGTGTGAATCATTAATTCAGCTTACTTTCTATTAAAAATGAAATGAACAACATTAATTGAATACTAAAAGGATAAAAACATGCAGACTTATCAAAATATTTATTATGCGAGGTCTGTTCAGAAAACCTTATTTTTTTTATCTTTATTATTTTTACAGATAGTCCCTTTCAAAACACTCCTCTCACCTATTCACAACTACTCCCAGTGATGTTTTCATTTCACAAAGCAATCCTGGATAGCCTTATTTGATATTTAAGGTCCAAGACAAATTTGCTTTAATGTCATCAATAATCTCAAAATGGCATCCTTTCATCACTGATTTTAATTTTGGAAATAAGAAAAAAATTGCAAGGAGCCAGGTCTGGCAAGTAGGGAGGCTAAGGGAAGACAGTCATCTGATTTTTGGCACAAACTGATGAATTGACAAAGCTGAGTGTGTGGGCACACTGCCATGATGAAAGAACCATGAGTTGTCTCACCACAACTCCGGTCTCATTTGGTGGATTATTTAATGTACAAGGGTAGTCCACAAAGTAACCGCCGTTTACGCGTAGCAGGAGAAGTAGTTGGGGTAGCGCTGCCATTCTGACATCAGTGTGTGCAGCGGCTCAGTA